>PVKC010014744.1:0-21939 GCA_004027635.1 Crocidura indochinensis | reverse complement strand
GTACGGCTGACTGCTAAGAACTGTAAGTCTTGTCTTTTCTTTGTGTTTCTTTGTCCTCTGCTGACCTCCGGACTTCGTGGGAGTGGGCTAATAATAGGCTGCATAAGAGCATGGCCACTCCACTTCGCTACGCGGCTGTGTGCTCTTTCTAAGGATAGCACATCAAGGCAACAAGAAGGGTAAAAAACACACTAAGGACTGTGCTGGATCACAGAAACCCAGCATTTCTCTCTAGATTGTCTTCTCTGCTGTAAGCCTAGGCCCAAGATTTGATCCTCTCAGAGGCCTCATCCACGGAAGACTCCACTCATTTGTAGGCTAATCGACACACCCAGAAAAGCTAGAACCAGAGGTGTCTGGCTGTGCACATCATCTATCGAATGAATACCTCTGCAACATGTAGAAAAACACACAATACTAGTGTGACAATGGGGAAACAACGCAGGCCAGTGTCAGACATAGAGAACGAAGAAGACAATTCTGATGACCAGATAATGGCCAACGAACTAATCAATCTCTCAGATAAGGACTTTAGAATAAAAGAGCTCATATACTGAAAATTCATTTTCCATGTAACAAAATAAAACTGAGTCTAAATAATTTTCTAGGCTTTTACTCAAACCAGGCATCTTGTTACTATCAACAATAGTGCACATATTAATAATTAATATGTCATAATTAGTATTCAAAACATGAATCCAAAAAATCACATTGAACGAGTATTTGAATATGAATTTTACAGGGATTTCCAGAGCTACAATAAATATTTAGTCAGTTATCTTGTCAACTCAACAAAAATAGCCAACTATTGGCCAGAGAGATAGCACAACCATAAGGCATTTGCCTTGCATGCATCCAACACAGGACAGACCCTAGGTTCTAATCCTGCAATCCCATATGGTCCACCTCGCCTGCGAGGAGCTATTTTTGAGCACAGAGCCAGGAGTAACACCTGAGCAACATTCTCTTTGGTTGCTTTTTTGAAGAAATCTTGTTGCCTCATTCGACATGCTTTAAGACTGGCAACCCGCTTGGCTCTCTTATTTCCTTGATATTCTGCACATTCCTCAGAATGTTTAGTTGAATAATGGCATTCCAATTTGTATTCCTTGTGCACTTCAACTTTTTCTGAGCAAAAAAGACATGTGAGGATGCCCCGGTGCTCAACAAAGAAATACTGAGTCTCCCACTTTCCTGAATTTGTGCTCAACATCAATCCTTCTCTTCACTGCAGGCTTTGATGAAGTCATGATGAAGGTATGACAAAATCTAATTCTGTAATAAACTTCTCTCCCTTCTCTCCCTTCTTTCCCTTAGGCCTCCAATAATGTAAGGGACAGCAGGCAGGAGCAGTGGAAATGACGTCCTAGCTAGGCACAAAGTATTCGTGATTATTCAATTACCAAATATTCACAATAAAATATTGCATTACTAAGAAAAAAATCGCAAAACATCACATTAAACATTTGCATACCCTGAACAGAACTGCTCGGGGTATGTGAATGTTTAATGCAATTTTTTCTTAATAGTGCAATTTTTATTGCGATTATTCAGTAAGTGAATAATAGTGAATACTGCGATATTTGAAGGCTGGCCACAGGCCACAAAATGTTATACGGAGGGCCGCAAATGGCCTGTGGGCCGTGAGTTTAAGATCCCTGTGCTACATGCAGCCACCCTTGGTTCAAAACCCAAGCACCATATTTAGTTCTACTAAGAACCAGTAGAAGGAACTGTTGAACACAAAAATAAGACTATGTCTTAAGTACAGCCACGCTCGCCTCCTCCAAATTATTTATCATATAATGTTATTTATTATTTTATTATGCATTAAGGTAAAACATAACCATGTCACAACAAATAAAATATTTTATTTTACATTTTTAATTTTTTTTTGGTTTTTGGTTCACACCCAACAGCACTCAGGGGTTACTCCTGGCTCTATGTTAGAAATCGCCCCTGGCATGCTGCGGGACCATATGGGATGCTGGAATTTGAAACAACGTCCTTCTGCACGCGAGGCAAATGCCTTACTGGTGTGCTTATCTCGGGTCCCAAATAAAATATTTTAAAAGACACACAAATATGTGACAGAGTGATAGTAAAGAAGATAAGGCACTTGGTTTGCATGCAGGTGATTTGGTTCAAAACCTGAAATAACATATGGTCATTCAAATACCTCCAGTAGTGATCCTTGAGTAAAGAGGCAGGAGAAATCCCTGAGCACCAGCAGGTGTAGCCCCAAAACCTTTACTACTACCAATACATAATTATAATAATTGCAATGTTAGGTGTACTAATAATAATTCATTCAGGCTTTCTGGTTCAAATGTACAGAATCATCAGGAAATATAGATTTAATCCCAAAACTGACCTCATATTAGCACTGATATTTAATTATTTCATGTATCTAGATTTGGTGGAGGTTTTTTAAAACTAAGAACTTTGGTAGTTAAATTATATAATAGAGGCTCTTAAGTTGGGAATTCTAAGCCATTCTAAATTGTTTACAGTATTTATGAAATGAAAATTTTGTCTAATGGTGTTTTAAACATGAAAAGCATGGGGAATGCAATGTACTCCAACTGTGACATTAATGGCATTCATCCTCTGAGAAATGTGCAAAACACATCCCTCTTGGATTTGAGATAATAAAACCTGCATCTATGCAATTAACTGTATTAACTCTGTTGCAAATGTTAAATGGTAACACATATAGAGTTAATCTTCGAGGAACAACATCTGCTAGATATTGATAAGTCCATGAAACCACAATTTCTCAAGCTAGAAGAAATCTGCTGCTGCTAAAAGTATGCTTTGAAAGAAGGTAAGTTTAAATTCAAATCCCAGTGTTGTCACTTAAAAATTTGACTTCTACATATTATTAAATCTCTGAGTATCCTGTCACAGGTGAAGTGAGGATAATGGAATTGTTCTGTGTAAATAAAAGAAAATGTCATGTAGTTATTTGTTTGCTATTAAACAACACCCAGGAATCACTGAAGGCACAGACTGTGACCTACTTTTGATTCTTTCATTTGAGAATAATGTCTACTGAAGTACTTAATCTGTGTTATATGAAAAATGACTAAATTAATCTTAACTAGTCAATTTCTAGTCTTTATCAATGTACATTTTAAATGCAATGAATTTTACTGTACTGAGAATAATAATTGTTTGATAGCTAGAGGTACAAATATTTCTAATTTCCCATAACACATAAAACTAACTCATAAACAATCATCAAATCATAAATAATATGTACCACCAACAGGCTATGAATAAAGAGTGGCATTACTCATTAATTTACTTGCACCCTAATTATAAGAACATCTTGTTTCAAATACAATGCAAGTCCCCAATCTAGTGTTTTGTTTAGACATTTGGAAATATTTTATATTGAAAAACTAAGTATGTTGCAGTTTTTTCATTAATATTTTATAAACTCCCCTTGAAAATCATTCAGCTTTGCTCAGAGTTAAATTGCACTGTACCTTAATAAAGTAAACCAACCTTACCTCTTAAATTGGCATCAACCATTAATATAATCCCACCAAGTAATACACAGTTTAACAAATGGAATGTCATTGCAAAGTTTAAGATAAAAATGCAACGACACTCTCTCAACCCTCATCAATCGCCTAATCCCTCTGTCCCAGAGGTGAATACTTGTACATTTTTCAGTTACTCAATCCATCTTTTTCATATTTCAACATGTTATGAGTACAAGTAGTAAATATTAATCATTATCAAAGTTCAAGTTTCAGCTGAAACAGGCTGTCAGTTTTAAATTTTCCTTTCTCTGCTCAAAGGCATGAAGGGATAAGCCCCACATGTATGGACACACATGCAGCCCACAAGGGATGTTGTGAGTCATTACATGAATTGCCTTGAGCTATGATGATCACCTCTTCATGATCCCATTTCTATTTTTCTTATTTCAAACACCATTATTATCTTGGCACAAATATGAGTGAAATCGGGATTTAGTAGTCAGTATTTCCTGAATCTGGATTATTGTTCATAATGCTCACTCCACACTTGTCTTGTTGCTGCCTTTTATGGTCAGCCTAGAAATTTTCTCTATGAGTCTTTTCTAGGCCAGGAAGTCCTTTTTTACTGAAGACCATTTTTTCTATTTTCCTCACTGCCTACATTCAGCTGCTAATAACATCCATAGGAAGTTGTTTTTTAAGTATAGGAGAAGCACATTTTTAAGTTTCTTGATGTCTGATAAAAGCAGCTGTTATTCGCCTCTCACATGCTCAATTGGTTTTATTACCTTTTGGATACATCTCTCCAGTGTGCCATTTAGTCCCAGCATTCCTGATGGGGGAGACCAAAGCCATCCTGATTACAGATGCTTTTTGTATATGGCATACATTTTCCTTGCAGGACTCCTACAGGAACTTCTTTGTGACTCCCGTAGTCTGAGCTTTCATAACAACGCTATTTGTACGGCTTGATTTCATCTATCATGAGGAACACTTGAGAGATGCATTCAACCTGGAAATTCACATACTTGAATTATGGGAAATTTTCTTGAAATATTTACCTATTTTCCTCTCTGGTATTTTCTGTTTTTAGGATGCTTATTATTTAGCCATGAGGCTTCGTACAATAGCCTAGCAATTTCTGACTTTTATTCTGATTTTCGCTTTCCTCTGAATGTTGGCCTAAATTTACCTTCCAACCCAACTACTGAGATTTTCATTTTTCCTGCTACATACTGAGAGGCAGACTCCTTTGGGGTAGCAGAAATGACACCCTTTACTGAGTAGTGAGAAATCAGTACAAGAAAATAACTAGCTCTAAGTTTGTTGGCTAAGTGACTTAAGAGAAAATAACCCTCAGAATCAGTGACTCCAGGAAGTGACCACAACCCTAGGGCTATGGAACAAAAAAGCAGAGGTTGACTAAAATTCAGAGGAGTCTCCAACTAGCTCCCCTGTTCTCTGTAGAGACATTAGTGAGTTCAAAAGAGAGAGAGAGGGAGAAAGAGGGAGAGAGAGAGGGAGAGAGAGAGAGAGAGACTGATAGAGTTTTTAGTTTTTAGTCAGGGTATGAAGAAGTTACTTTAGCAAGCATTGGGAAAAAACTGCAAAATGTACTTAGCTATTGCCATTAAAAACAGACTGGGGTAAAAGTAATATTGACAGAAAGCAAATGTCCTTTCCCTCATATTCCTTTATGCCAGACCTGATACTAGGGAGTAGCTGGTAAAACTAAGTTAGGGATTAGAGTCTGTGTTCTAAAATAATATAAAATAATGGGCTTGGAGATGAGCAAAACAATAGTTGGGGTATTCTTCTTTATTTCTAAAGATATTTCTTCCTACTATTTTTTTGTAAATGTTATGGGGAAAATATTTTCCCTTTGTTGCTCTGGACTATAAAATTGTCTTCTGTTTGAATAGGTAATGTCCTTTCAAGTTAGTTTTTGTTGTGTTAGTTTTATTAATTACTTTAATTCTAACTTGTCTTCTCTTGTTTTCTTCTCAGGTCTTACATTCTTTACCACAATCTTTTCAGGAACACTTGGCATCTGCCTCCAAATGTAAGTGAGAGGGCAAACTCTGAGCATGTGAAGAACTTAACCTATTTAATCTTGATTGTAAATCCCTAGAATCAAGGCTTTCTTGGGAAAATGTTAATGTTAGTGTATTAGGTCTATGCTACAGTAGCTTAATTCTTTCAAAGATTCTCAGTCTCCTGTCTAAACAATAACCCTGCCACTGAGCCCACTTCTAAGAGAGTTTGAATCATCCAATTATTCTGAGAAATTAAGTACTATGAATACTACTACTTTAAATATTTTTTTTTGGTTTTGGTTCTTTTGGGGGGTCACACCCAGTGACACTCAGGAGCTACTCCTGGCTATGTGCTTATAAATTGATCCTGGTTTGGGGGACCATATGGGATGCCAGGGGATATAACCACGGTCTATCCTAGGCTAGCCCTGGCAAGGCAGAGGCCTTACAACTCAGCACCACCACTTTGGTCCCTAAATATTTATTCTTTTATTGTTTATTTTTTCTCCTTTTCTCCAATGCATAAGCACAAATGCAGTTTATGAAAACATCTTTTTGTAGTAATACTATTATAATATTACTTGTCCAGTAGAAGTATCCATTTGAACATAGAATTATAACATATTTGAGATATTGATTAGCAATAGTCACAAACATTTTAAATGACTGCTAGTAAGTTAGAGGTAGAAAAGTGAGCTAGTAGAATCATCTGGCTATATTTTATACTAAATATCTTCTTTGTTTCAAATTGAATTCAACACACTTTAGAATGTTTCAAATATTTGTTGGCATTTTGGTCAGATGGTTGACATAATGTGACCTTTCAGGTTTTCAATAGACATAGTTATTGCACCTTCAACACCACCAAACTACCTGAACCCTTCATTGCCATCTTGATGTTACTTCTAGTTTGCCTCTTCCTTCCACATATGTGTAGCACACACACACGCACACACACACACACACACACACACACACAACTTGGTAATATCAGTCTTGTAACTGAAGGCCAAGGATTTTTCATAATATGATATTGTGTTTTTCCTTGTTTTATTTCTCTATGTGCCAAAGATGAGTGAAAGAATTCATTATTTTTTCTTCTCCCTCTTATTTCACTAAGCATTTATAGTGCCATCCAAGGTTAGTCAACTGCAATATTTCATCTATTTTAATAGATGTTTCTATTAGAACACTGTACTTATTTGAACAAAACTTTTCCATGATCATTAGAAATATCTGTCAATGAGAAAAACTTCCCAATTCCTTTACCAAGCTCCAAAAGAAAATAATGGCCATTGATACTTTCTAGATACCCTAGTCTTGGCTGGTAATTCTGGGGCATTTTCAGAATGAGTAGAGTCAGATTTCCCTTTCTATATGAACCACAGCAGTCCAGTCTACACCCTCTACTCTCCACAGAAACAGTCCATCTCAACAACTTAAACTTCTCAAAAGGCTAAATCATCAAATTGTTTCAGATTTATGGATACTGAGCCATGCAACACTTCAACATTTCAGAGTGAGCCAGTTCAAGAAATCTGATGGGTAAGTTACATAGAAATCTACCGAGTTCAGTGAGCCTAAACATTAACACAGAAGGCTAACTAACTTCAACCACAGCCCAAAATATCCATAGACATTGACTACATGTCCCAATTATCTCAAATTGACCCTTGTTAATCTAAGTATTGATAATTGCATTTTCTTTGTGTTAGAACAAACAATATTAAGTAAATTTGTCTCTACCTGGAAGGAGGCAGACTGTGGTAGTAGGAAGGAAACAGGGGATACTGGTGAAAATAAGTCACACTGGAAGTGAGATTGGTGTCTGAACATTTATTACCTGAAACATGGTAAAATAACAAGAAAACTTTTTAAACATCTGCCAGAGATAGTACAGAGATAGTACCAAAGATAGTACAGGAGGGAAGGTGCTAACTTTGCAGTCGACACTGGTTAAATCTCCAGCTCTGGATGTGGCATGCCCCAACCATTGTCAAGAGCTATCTCATGAGCACAGAGTCAAAAGCAGAACCAGTGTACCACCAGATATGTTGTCGAGTTAATTTTTTTCAACTTTAGGAGAACTAAGTATACAAATTCTCAATTTCAAGCACAAGCTCCTTAAATAGGAAAGAATCTTGTAAAAACACTCAGCATGGGATATTGAAATGTTTAATTTTTAAATTTACTATAGTCAAATTTTAATGTAAAATGTAAGAGAAAGCTAGAGCATGCAGGAGAGAGAGAGAGGAAGAGTGAGCAGGGAAGAAAAGAACAAAAGAAAGGAAAGAGACAGAAAGGTATCATTTATTTCTTTACTTTAATGCTGCTGTGAAGACAGAGTTTTGCTCAGGTTTCTGTCTGTGTTGCAAGCATCTCTGAACACAGGTTTGGATAATAAATGTTCAGATTTGATTTCAAAGAAACTGTCATTAAATGAGACTGATGCCTTAATAATGCAGCAGATGTAATTATACTTTAATTTGGAATTGAATTTCAATGAACTCCTCTGTAAAGAATGAACTGTTATTATTATCAAGCAATATTACAAACTCAAAAATCTCATTTGTATTTGTTTTCAAATCAATAAAAAATAGTTTTAGTTTATCACACCACATTAATATTAGACGTCTGCTTTGAGATTAGCTAGAAACAAATGAAATTGGAAGGTTACACTGATAGTATTAAATGATTATGTAACCCTATTTGCAACTCACATTTAAACCTATAATAATTCTAATTAGTGTACATTTAGTGTGCAGATATTTTAAGCTTCATTTATTGACTTATATACTCATTTACACATTAGATGCATAGTTTTAAATTATCTTGCCTGAAGTGGCATTTACTATTCAATACTATATCAAAAGGATAATATAATGATTATAAATTGATATTAAACCTAACCTGTATCTATATGACATATGCATTTTAATATAAGAATAAATAATGGATACTGTTCACCAATGTTTGTCAGTACACCTGCTAAGAAATTTATGAATATTAGAGTCAGAGAGATAGTAAAGCCGGGAAGATATTTGCCTTCCATGAGGCTGACCCTGTTTAGACCTCTAGCAGCACATCTGGTTACCCAAACCCTGACAGGAGTTATCCTTGAGCATAGAGCCAGGAAAAAGCAACAAGATACAGTAGGTATGGCCCCAAATCCAAACATAAAATTTCTAGGTTCTTCTGAAGATCAAATAAAAATTATTTCTTAGCAATAAAAAGTTAAATACATATTCTGACTCACAAACCAAACATTTTTCCCTTTCATAGTCACTCTAATCTAAGTGGACTGTTTATTATTATATGTACTGAAAAATATACAGTATTAATGTTAGAACCATCCTTATTATTGAGTGAATTCAATTATGATTTTAAAAGAGAATAACTTGTAAACATTTTTAAATATTTAAGCATTTAACATTTAAATGCCTGTATATATTTCTTGGCAAAATGCACATTGGAATTTAATATGATGAATATGAATAAAATTACCTAGGTACCAGAATTAATGAAAATTAATTAAAATAATATAATTGATCAATAATTAACCCATACTTTGCTATTATTATCAAACAATGTAAGTGAAACTTTCAAATATAATTGTTCTATCTAATATATCATCTATATCTCAGTATGTATTTGACTTAGTAGAACTCCGATTTTTATTTGACTTCAAACTCCGTTGTGGATCCAAACTACTTAACATTTATTACTAATAAAGCGGCTGATTCTTTAAAAACAAAACAAACAAAAACATGTTTCCTAATGTTTCACATTTTCCTTTCTTTCTCTTTCTTCTTTCTTTCTTTCCTCTTTCTTTCTTTCTTTCTTTCCTTTCTTTTCCTTTCTTTCCTTTCTTTTCTTTCTTTCTTTCCTTTCTTTTCTTTCTTTCTTTCTTTCTTTCTTTCTTTCTTTCTTTCTTTCTTTCTTTCTTTCTTTCTTTCTTTCTTTCTTTCTTTCTTTCTTTCTTTCTTTCTTTCTTTCTCTGTTTCTTTCTTTCCTATTCTTTCATTCTTTCCTTTCTTGGTGTTTGTGATAATAATGGCAATATTTCTGGGCATTTAGAAATAAGTTTATAATAGTCCACTTAAAACATATAGCTAGCTGCACTGAGTTCTTTTTTCTTGCTCAAGTTCCCACAGAGCCATCACTTACAAAGATAATTATCACAACAGTGAATGGAAGTACCTTATACCTCAGAACTGAAAAAAATTATTTTTAGCTAGATAGCTCTCTACTTCTTAGAGATTCCTCTAATTGTTTCCAGTCAACATCTATAGTTTTTATACTCAGTTCTGCTGTTTTTCCAAGGCTATTTGGTGCTAGGTCTTAAGCAGACTGGAGAGAAGTTAACATCATCTTAAGTTATGGTGATTCAGTATGTTTCTAAAAGAACTCAATAGTGTCTAATAAATTAGAACTGCAAAAAATGAAATGGTATATAAAACAATGATTTTAATATATTCATTATAAACTAGGAGGTTGGTTTATGGATTTTTCAGCAAAATGGTCTTTTCTTAGAAATAGATTTCATTTGACATGTTGCATAAAAATTCCCTTTTATAAATAATATATGTTTCTCTTGTTTAATTGTTACATTCTTTTAATTTTAGAAATTGAAAATTTGGTTCCAGTTACTTAATTTTGCTTCCTCAGTAAATGAAATGCAGTGCTGGCTTTATTGAAGTAACTATTTCTTTGATATTAGTATCCGTAAACAGTGCCAGGAAATCATCTTGTCCCCCTCTGTGGGTTAAATCCTCTCCTGTTTCAGCCCTGGAAGCAAATAAAAGGAATTTCCACTCAGGAGTATGTTCTGTTTAGGAGCTTTGATATTTATCAGAGAATGTCAAGTCTCCCTCCAGCTACATAGATTCGTCTTACTTTTTGGGGTGGGTGTACATATATAGATGTGTTCAGGGCTTACTCCTGGCTTTTTCCTCAAGAATGCCCATGAGTACAGGTTATTTTTATCAAACATCTTATCTTACAGATGCTACTTTTTTCAAACATTCCCTTGCTAGGATACAGACTGCTTTGAAAAAGTTGCCATAATAGCAGGTAGCTTAAAAAAACTCCCTTAAGCAATTAGGGCTTTTTAAAATTTGGTGCCTTCCTAGGTCTCAGTATTTGTTAACAGGCGGGATATAGCACTGCACCATGGGTTTCCATAAAGTTTTTCATAATATACTGAGTAGAGTATATAAAAATATATATCCTGGGGGCTAGAGAGTTAGACAAGGGTTAAAAGAAGAAAAAAATGTGTGGCTATACATGCATGTGTGTTTGTGTGCATGAATGTTTGTGATATGTGTGTTCTCAAAACATTTTGTTTGAATCAAGAGCCATAGAACACACCACATTTTCTCCCACACTTGCATAGTCCCTGGTCAATACTGCAAATCAAGGAGCCACCACTCTTTCCACCCAGGGTCTTCCTGGCTTTGAATGTCTTTTGAACTAAAGTAATTTAAAATTTCTTTTTTGAAATTTTTCATGGACTCACATTCCATTATGAAACTGAATTAGGCATTCAACAGATCCCTAAAATATGTTGGACACCTTATCTGACACTATTCCTGAACTACCTGACCAGAGATAGGGATGGACAGTACAGAGGAGTGTCACCTTTTATGATTCCTAACTGTGCTTGACTGTGGACCCTCTTTCCTTCATCACAGAGCTCTGGTTAAAGGAGACAAAACCTATCTACAATGTGTTGCTCCAGGGCGCGCCTAGGCCTCATTGTTCATTCTAAATTTCTTTTCAACACCTCACCTGCCCCCCAGGCTATGTCCTGTGTCCCTTCAGATAACCCAGTCCCTTTACCTTTCGGTGCTATATAAGTCTAGTTAAGGAAATAAGACTCTCTCGGATTATCAGCCCTGGCACTATTCCTTCCTGGTCATGAACTGAGAAAACATTTTCAGTCCCAAAGGCACAAGGTGAACAGAACTTGGCAGCAGACAGGGTCAGCACAAATATATTTGCATATTTACATATATGCATACGGAGTATATGCATAAATGGAGTATGCAGATACATAAAAATAAACTAGTTAGCTCAATGCATTATGAATACAGACAAAACAAGAATCAAATAGATAAACCATTTGCCCATTAATTTTAAATGCTCTAATTGCAGCCATAATTGAAAAAAAGGACCAAAAAATCATCAATAAAATAATGCTTTCTATACGCGTGTCTACTTTCTATGTGCAAAAGACTAAGGACAGATGTTCTCCCATCCTAATATTCATTTTCAAGTTGAAGGTAACTGATATGGATACGATGTAACAAATTGCTCAGAAAGATTCCTATATCTTACCACCTCATTTCATTTATTTCTTTTCTTTTATTATTTCTCACAAGCCATGCTTAGACAAGCTACAACAGAAACTATACAAATAAGAGTATACTTTGAAATTCATCTGAACAATAAAAAGTTTTCTTTTTAGAATCAGCACTTCTTTTCCATCTACTCATCTAATACCAATACTAATCACATTGAGTCCAATGGGCTTGAGTTTTCCTATTGGCTCTGTCAATATCGTGCTATAGTCTTGACTAAGTGACTTTATATCCCTTGGCCTCTCCTCTACCCTTGTACCTTGTACAATTGCATTGTTAATATCATCTTAGAAATCCTGGGAGAGCTAAGAACAGTCAGTGTAGTTGTCAATAGACTCTAAATGAGCAATAGAAATTTTATATATATATATATATATATATATATATATACATATATAGACCACTTATTTTATTTTAATCTATTAAATAAACAAATCCCTCAATTAATAAAATAGCATACTTCTTTTTGTTTGGGGGTTATTTGAGGGACACCTGTTGATTCATAGGGCTTACTCCTAGCTTTGTGGTCAGAAATTCTTACTGGAATTACTCAAGGCCATATGGGGTGCCAGGCATTCAACTCAGATCAGCCACATGCAAGGAAAATGTCTTTATTCCCCCACATACCATTGCTTTAGCTAGATAATGTACTCATTTATAAAAATATTAATTGATACTATCAATCATACATTCAGTCATTTTTATCAAAGTTTCACATTTTTATTGTTTTATATCTTTTATTTTTTTTATTTCCAAAATCTCTACTTAAACTGTCACAGTCAGTTCAGAAATTATGTTCTTAATATTGAGGGATTAAGAAATACAGAATTAATAAAATTGTCTTTATGAAATCAATTTAATAGTTTGAGATATTTATGCCAATTAGGCTTTATGTATATATAATAAAACTAATACTTTACAATAAGGATTTCAGATATATGGCTAATTTAAACTTCCTAAACAAACATTCAAGTAAATTTTATAAACTTTTTATTTTGTAATTTCTCAACAATATTATGCTTGATATGACCTATAATGGTCAAGGTAAAATATATTTGCACTGTTTATGAATTTACATGGGCATATTCAATTTACAAGCTGATTGTGATATGAAGTAAGTTTTTCTTTAATTTTACTCTTGTAGTTTTACTTTCTAAATTTCTGTACTTTCATTTTTTATTATAATATTCTACTGAGAATGCCTCATAGTATGGAAGAGAAAAGCCATGAATAGCAGATAAATTAATCCACAAACATCTCTATAAGGAATCCTGAGTTTTGGTTTTTCTAGACTAGCTCATACGTACTCACTTTCCTTTATCCCTACATCTTTTTTGCTGTAAATTGGACCTTGAATTATGGCAGATCCTGCTCTCCCCAGATCCACAGTTCTGTGGCAAAGGGGAGTTTTCTATAAAGCATGAAGAATTATGTTTTGTTCTACAGCACTGTTGCAAATAGCAGGAATCTTGGATTGATTATTAGTATTTCCAGATGAAAAATAATATCTCTCTTCAACAACTAAGACTCAACTTATGGCCTCATCCTGCTCTATTTAAGTTTTAGATCAAGTCCTTAAAGCTTCTATTCATTCAAGTCCCAAACAATGATTTGCTATCATACTCTTGAAGTGACAGCCACTAATAAACTGAGCAATAGCAAACTATGAGCACACCTAAATAAGAAAGAAGTAAGGGCTTAGTGGAATAAAAGTGATTCTAAAATATTCCTACAAATATATTACTGTTGTGCAGCTTGCCCAACCAACTGGTCATGTCTGCCTAACTTTGAAGTCTATTAACCAGATTAGTGTTTCATATATATGATAGCTTCTTTAATGCATTGAGTTAAATGTATAAATCAAAGGTTAAGCATCTTTTATCCTTTTAAGAGCTATTTAAATTATTTTTTATAATTTATAAGACTAAAAAAATAAAATAAAATTTCTGGGGCTGGAGCAATAGCACACTGAATAGGGCATTTGCCTCACATGTGGCCAGCTTAGGTTCGATCCCATATGGTTCCCTGAACCTTCCAGGAGTAAATTTTTAGCAGAGAACCAGGAGTAGCCCCTGAGCACTACTGTGTATGACGCCAAAATCAAAGTTTTTAAATATTCCTAAACATAAACTGAGTTGATAATTATTTTTAGAATGGTTGTGAGAACTAAAGTAATAGGGTTACTAGTTGAGAGCTAAGGTAATAATAGATGTTTGCTTTCCATGTAGTCAGCTTTCATTAAAACTCTGACACTACATATGGTCACACAATTGTCATAAGAATTATGCTTCAGCACAGAGCCCAAAGTAAGCCATGAGCACTGTAAAATGTGACCCCCAAAATATTTTAAAAATTAGTATGCATGTAGCATTTAGAATAGTACTAGATTCAGAATGACTACATGATAAATGTGGTTGTTTTTACTGGTGCTGGTACCTAAATGTTTTAATATCTAAGAACTCACTATCAGAAAATATTTTACACTTTTCTTTTTTTTGGGGGGGGTCACACCCGGCAGTGCTCAGGAGTTACTCCTGGCTCCATGCTCAGAAATTGCTTCTGGCAGGCACGGGGGACAATATGGGGCACCGGGATTTGAACCGATGACCTTTTTGCATGAAAGGCAAATGCCTTACCTCCATGCTATCTCTGGGGCCCCATTTTACACTTTTCATAGATCTCTACATCTAACGATAAATTGATGTCATCAGACTATTTTACTTTCTGGTGATTTTTATCATATATAATACTATTTTATATTGTTTTACTATTTGAGGAGATCTCAAAAGTTTTCATAAAAATTTTTATCCATAATCCTTCTATATTTCTCAGCAGACAATACTTGCACCTTTACTTTTCTTTCCACTGATCCTTTTTGTAAGTTGAGTGATTGTCTCTTTGAATCATCAACCCCTTTGACTTTACTAAACCGCTACACACAAAATATCTGTAACCATATTAAAGGTCCTCTTGATTTTTATTCTCATTGGGGACATCATACTTATTAAATATTAAACAAAAGTGATTTGTGACTTTTGGGTTCATTAGAAATCTCCACACATTTATAAACTATAAATGAACTTTAATACTTATGTCTCTGTGAACCACAAGTATTAGATATAAATATGAAGCTGACAGTCAGGTGTGAAGGAGGCATGGGTGGTGGTGGTGGTAGTGCTTAATGATGAATTCCAGGAATGCTGTAGATGGCTTCTGTCCTACAGCATCAGTAGGATTTCAATGACTCCACTTCAGGGAGAGTGGTTTGCACAGGCAGCAAAATATGAAATAATGAAATCACATGTAGAGTATGCGGGGTAAATATATCTGGTAGGAGTGCAACAAGTTTAATCTTTAAACAGGGGGCTTTATATGGGGCAAAGCCAGACATAGGTATAGAGAATGTTTACAATCATGAAGCAAAATTTAATAGTAAACAATACTTAAGCTATGGTGTGAGCCATAATGATTCTGAATTACAAAGGATAAGGTTATAACCTTATCCTACTCAAGGCAACTTTTGCAACCTTACTTCAAATGCAAAATCAGGGATTATTAGGAAGTAAAAAAATATATCGGAACATGTTATTCACTGAGCTTGGCTCTATTGATTTAGAGGTCAAGTAAAGGAAGAAGCCTAATCCCCTAAAGTGTGGCTTCCTTTTTCTGAGAAGAGTAGATAGCCCAGGATCTGTATTCTGGCTATTCCCTTGGTTACCAGAAACTGAAGCTGCAAGGACATATTTGAAAAAGAGAAAAAATATTGTCTTTGCTTTTTAGGTGCTAAATAGTATCCAGAAAAGGGGTTTTCTTAGTAATCTTTGGTGCAGGAATTTCTGAGCCAAATTATTTGATGAGGCTACAATTTTGTCTGAGATTTTACAAAGGAAAGATAGCCAAATAATGACAGAAGATGTAATGCCAAGCATGGATTTATCTCTTTGGGAATTCTTCAACTATCCATACAGGGGAAAAGGCATCCACAACAGGCCTTTTGAGGAACCCTGTGGGGTTATTTCAGTTCTCCACACCAGGAAAATCTGTGGATACATCTGGTGTGTCTCCTGAGTTCCCCTAAGTTTATGTATGCCTTGGCAAGGAAGCCATAAAAATAAGGATTGCAAGAACAGATAGATAATATAAAGTAGGTATCCTGCACCCAGCTCAAGACTCAATATCATGTCAAAGCTGAACACCAGATAGACATGGGAAGCAATTTAGCAAGAATAATGGGCTTGATCTACCGTGTATGAAGAGACCAAAAATTCAAAGTCATTTTCCTTGCTAATGGGTTGGCAACAACTTTTATCTGCACAGAAAACCCCAAGTTTAGGCAACTTAGAAAGGACCAAAGATAATTAACCTCCGATAACAAAGCTCCGTAAACCATTCTGGAACTCCCTACACTTTCTTGTTGGTGTGAAACCTTTTGATGGGACTCTTCTCACATTTTTTCTTAAGACATTGATTCTGCTTACTTGACATTATTCTTCATAAATTCAAAAAATGAACAGAAGTGCGGATCAGTCATTTTCCTGTAAATAGTGTAATATGTTGAAAACTAGGACACCTTCAAATTTGGGTTTCAAGGATTAGGTCACACTGTGTAGATCTTTGGGCTCAGATGGTTTGAGTTGCTTTAGCAGAGTCAGCAGAAATCAGTGATCACTAAGTAAAGGGGCTCGTGCAGTCTTTAACAGTCCTAAAATCAGCAGGCACATATCTCACTGATAAATGATGACATGTCAGTCAAGATTAAATTACATCTACATAGTTACATCTGGCTGCTGTATGTCCCCTCTTTCATCTGTAGACTTCAACAAATATAGTTTTCAAACATCTAAAACATTCCTCCAAAATTTTGTATTATTTCATAAAAAAATATGCACAAATGTGCATAATTTTCATTCTTCTGCATGACTTGAAAAATATTAACTCTGTTGGAACAGAAATACAAAGACAAATATGGGGTCAGTAGTTAGCCATGATTACTCCAAATTGAGTTTAAAATAGTTTTAAAACTATGTCATAGTTTTGAAATGTAAAAGGGGGAAACTTTTCCAAGAGTGATAAATTTACTTTCTGTGGTAAAAAAGAAAAGTATGGTTGGGGAAATTCTTTGATATATTAGAAACGGTCAAGTCTTCTCCCTTCTTCATATTTGATTTATGAGCAGGAAAGAGAGTTGGAGTGGATGTCTTCAATCTACTCATATTTTGGACTAAAATCAGGGAAAACTTTAGCAACACCAAGACAGGTTTAGAAGACCTTGAGCACATAAAGGACATGTGAGGGTTCTGTGGGTTACATGTATACATTTCTGAAAATATGAATATATCACTCAAGCTTTTCTTTAGTCTAAAATCAAATCCAGTAATATTTAAAGAGACAAGAATAATGATGGATGATATAAGTGAATCTGAAGCAATTTTCATTTTAGTCAATCTTTATCTATTAGGGCCTGGTAAGAAGATTCACAGTTTTGGGGGATTGTGTCAGTGGGTATTTATACATACTTCTTTCCTACCCTAGAAGACATGGGTTAGAAGAAAGTAATTAGATTTACTTTACTTGGTCAAATAAAAAATTCACAGAATAGGGAGGCTTTGTGACCCAAGTAGGAACCCACCTGGGTTGATTCTTTCTTGGATGAGATAGAATGTAATTGAGAGTGTTACTGTCCTTGCAATAAATTCTTTTTTGGTTTAGCTCCTTATAATCAAGGAGTCTGCAGGACCATTTAGATCTAAAAATGTCTGCATAGAAGTTTGGTACAGAGAAGAAAATTTTTCCAACCTGATTATCTACGTTACACAAGTAATAGTTGAGAAGCAATATAAATAATGATTTATTGTCTAATTTACTTTATTTTCTGAGAAAACAGTGTATGAAAATCTCAAGGAGTCATGATCTTATTTCTTAACTGGATCCCTATAGGAATCTAAAAGGCTATAGCACTGGAGAGCAATAAATCAGTTTAATATAGTATTGACTAATGGTTTTATAATTTTCAAAGTGCCTTATTGCTCTAAATCTTGTTAAGATTTTTATAGTGCAGTGATGATTTTTTTCTAGGAAAGAGTATGTTCAGAACTTGTTGGTGACCTTCGAATTTATATTTTTTTCTAAACTGAAACCATGACAACCTGTGGATGATACATTTCTTTCCTTTTTATTTGTCACACGGATCTCTATCTTCTTGTACTGACCTTTCAAAGAAAATCAGTCTATTCCACACTTTACTTAGAGAGCATATTTCCTAAACACTGAGAAAGATCAAAATATATATTTTGCTTACTGCAGTGCCATCTAAATGTAAGCAATGATACATGTGTAAAAATGTCATTGTTTTACATTCATTCTTTCCAACAGCTTTTCACAGAATGTTTTATAACATAAAATTTCAATTTCTTTAACATGACATGTTTTATTTTTCTTGGATAAACCATGAGAAGTAAAAATAGGACCAAGTGACTAAGTTCTCTAACATGGATCATGATCTAGTAAACACAACATACAACTGAAGCCAGTTTTGCAGGCTGTTTTTGAACATGCCTCACTCTTTCAGTTGTGCTAAAGCACTGTACTTTGGTTAAGTGTAAAAACCATTGCTAGATCTACTTTTTTAATATATTATAATATAACATAATCAAATAATTATATTAATTTTATAAAGTAGCAAAATAGTCATATATATAAAGCCTCTAGCTAGGAATAAAGGTATCTAGTATCTGAATAAGATTTTAATTGTAGGTTCAGTAAATAGTGATGTGGTCCTTGCCAACTATAGTAGACACTGCATCATTCACTGGGGTACAAAATGAAAATCTAACAAAAAAATTCTCTTTCCTCATACAGCATAATTTGAAAAAAAGTGATACATATCTTGTCCCAACAGTAATCACCTGCTCAGGATCCATCCAACTCCTTAAATCTCAAAAGATTAAAGTGGCCAATTAAATACAGAAATTAGTGACCCTCTCTACCATGTAGAGTTACCCATAGTGTTTAACAACCAGAATGTTTAAGCAACCACTTTCTCAAAATGTAACTTTACAATGTAAGAAGCACACATGCCTAAAAAAAACTTACATAGATATCACTGAAACATCATTCAAGCAAAACGTATATCCTTCACACTATATATTATATAGAATATATAAATATAAATAATATAATATATATTATTTATATATTAAATAATATAAATATATAACTGTATATAATTATATAATAAATATATCAATATAAATATACTTATATATTTATATAGAGAACTTATCTATGGAGTAAACTAAATGAGTATGTGATTCTCTGTTTTTTAATGGGCCCAAGTAATATTAGTAATTTTCTTTCAATTTACAAGAAAAGAAATTTTTTAAATACTCCTTTGAAAGCAGGAGCTGGAGAGATGGTACAGTAGGTAAGGTACTTCCTTCGCAAACAGCTGGCATAGAGTTGATCCCTGGCACTATATATGGGCCACTGAGTGCCAGGAGTGATCCCTGAGCACAGAGCCAGAAGATCTGAGCACTCACTTGTGGCTCCCCAAACAGTACACCAAATAATAATAAAATCAGGGAAGAGAAAAGTTTATTGATTTTAAAAAATCACATTTGAGGGCTCTGTGAACCTCTTTGCCCTATTATTGCTGTTCTATTATTGAGTTGCTCTGCAATCCAAATCAAAATAGTATTCAATGCCTTAAAATACTGGGCATATTTATTCACAATTGAGACATAACTTATTCATATAAACTCTTCTGAATTTGTGATACAGAAAGAAATCAAAAGTTAATTATGCCCATAGAGAAAATATTCAGATAAAATATAAAATAAATAGAAAAATGAAAATATTTGGAATTGAAATTAGTTGTCACCTAAATTATTTTGATTTAGCTACATGTAACATTTTCAACAACTGAAGTTTAGCAATTTTTTTTTTTTTTTAGTTTTTGGGTCACACCCGGCAGCGCTCAGGGGTTATTCCTGGCTCTAAGCTCAGAATCGCCCCTGGCAGGCTCAGGGGACCATATGGGATGCCAGGATTCAAACTACTGACCTTCTGTATGCAAGGGAAATGCCTTCCCTCCATGCTATCTCTCTGGTCCCTTAAGTTTAGCATTTTTGTTGTGGAAACTAATAAGCACATATCAAAGTCAGGATAGTTGCATTAATAGAAAAAAAAAAGTCCTGCATATGGAAATAAAATAAAATGATCACAATTTTGTTGACCATGCTTTAAGATTAAGCTAAGATATTTTGATTCTCTATGTTGCTCCTGATATGATTATAAAGAACACATAAACTCTGTGGTATCTATCCTGAAAAGCTGTAACTGCATACTAGTCATCAAATTTGGAGAAAATCTATAAAATATATAAACAAGTATTCTTTTTCACAATAATACGAAGGGGTGAGAGAGTACAACTGGTATGACACTTACCCAACAGGTTTCATCACTGACACCACATATAGTAGTTCAAGCATTGCCAGGAGTGAACCCTGAGCACAGAGGCAAAAGTCAACACAGCCAAGTGTGGTCCCTAAACTCACATAGATAAATAACATGGTAAGACCTTATAACTATCACAGAGTAGGGAAACAGAAGAAATCTAGTTAATTCAAACAAAAAAATTAAAATTAAAATGGTGTATAGAATTATTTTACTTATTTATTTATTTTTATATAATATCTTTACTCAAACACCTTGATTACAAACATGATTGTGGTGGTGTTTCAGTCATATAAAGAAGACCCCCCTTCACCAGTGCAATATTCCCACCAACAGTGTCCCAGATCTCCCTTCACCCACCACACCTCCATCTATACTCTAGACAGGCTTTTCAGTTCACTCATTCATTCACATGATTATCGTAGTTCTCAGTGTAGTTATTTCTATAAATGCACTCACCACTCTTTGTGGTGAGCTTCATGAAGTAAGCTGGAAGGTTCCAGCCCTCCTCTCATTGTCTCTGAGGATTGTTGCAAAAATTACTTTTATTTTTCTTAAAACCCATATGAGTGAGACTATTCTGCATCTTTCTCTCTTCCTCTGACTTATTTCACTCAGCATAGTAGATTCCATGTACATCCATGTATAGGAAAATTTTGTGACTGCATAATATTCCATTGTGTATATGTACCACAGTTTCTTTAGCCATTTTTCTGTTGCAGGGCATCTTGGTTGTTTCCAGAGTCTGTATATTGTGAATAGTGCTGCAATAAATATAGGTGTGAGGAAGGGTTTTTTTGTATTGTATTCTTGTATTCTTAGGATATATCCCTAGGAGTGGAATAGCTGGGTCGAATGGGAACTCAATTTCCAGATTTTGGAGGAATCTCCATATCGCTGTCCATAGAGGTTAGACTAAATGGCATTCCCACCAGCAGTGATAAGAGTTTCTTTTTCTCCACATCCCCGCCAGCAACATTCTTTGTGATGTACACCAATCTCTTTGTTGTGAGGTGGTATCTCATCATTCTTTTGATTTGCATCTCCCTGATGATTAGTGACGAGGAGCATTTTTTCATGTGCCTTTTGGCCATTTGTATTTCTTTTTTATCAAAGTGTCTGTTCATTTCTTCTCCCCATTTTTTGATGGGCTTAGATGTTATTTTTTTTTCTTGAAAACTTCTGTCATTGCCCTGTATATTTTGGATATTAGCCCCTTATCTGATGGGTGTTGGGTGAATAGTTTCTTCCACTCAGTGGGTGACTCTTGTTTCCTGGGTACTATTTCTTTTGAGGTGCAGAAGCTTCTCAGTTTAACGTATTCCCATCTGTTGATCTCTGCTTCCACTTGTTTGGGAAGTGCAGTTTCCTCCTTGAAGATGACTTTCGTCTCAATGTCATGAAGTGTTTTACCTATGTATTGTTCTATATACCTTATAGTATCAGGTCTGATATCAAGGTCTTTAATCCATTTAAATTTTGCCTACGTACATGGTGTTTTCTGGCGTTCTATGTCTGCTTTTTTGCAAGTGGCTAACCAGTTCTGCCAGCACCACTTGTTGAAGAGGTTTTCCCTGCTCCACTTAGGATTTC
>PVKC010014743.1:0-21995 GCA_004027635.1 Crocidura indochinensis | reverse complement strand
AAAGAGAGAGAAAGAGAGAAAGAAAAAAGGAAGAAAGAAATAGGAAGAAAGAAAAAAGAAAAAGAAAGAAGAAAAGAAGGAAGGAAGGGAAAGAAAAAAGAAAGAAAGAGAAAGAAAAAGAAAAAGGGAGAAAGAGCACGGGAGGTAAGAAGGGAGGAAGAAGAAAAAAGAAAGAAGGAAAAAAGGAAGAAAATATGTAGTTTTCAGGGTGTTTTATATATATGAACATATAATATATTTATAATATGATTTAATTAAATATAATTTAATTATATTTATAATAGAAATATATATAACACCCTGAAAACTACATATTTATATATGCATATATAAATATATATAAATTTACATGTAAATTTTAAATCTAACAAGGTACTTCTACATAGAACATAAAGAGGTTTAATTTTTATTTTTTGACAAATACTAGTAAACTTCTTCCTGACATGGGGGGAGGGCGAATAAGAGATAGATATGACGAAAATATGTGCATTTATTGAATAATGTATTATATTAAACAAAATTGAATATATAATTTTCAGCTAGTAGGTAATTAAAACAATGACATATCATAATATTTTAAAATACATTGAAATTGAGTAGTCTTGCCAGGTCAAAACCCCTTATAGGAATACATTTTCTGAAAAGTCACATTTTAAAATTCAACCATTTAAAAATAACTGCTTACTTGTTAGTGACTCCATTAGTATTTTATCTGTAAACTGTAATTTTTGTGGGGGATTGGGCCACACTCGTCTGCATGCAGGTGCTACTCTTTCTGTGCTTGAAAATTGCTTCTGGCAGGCTCAGGGGATCCAAATTTGATTCTGGGGATCAAACTCGGTTCTTCTTGGGTCAGCTGTGTGCAAAGCAAATGCTGTGCTATCACTCTGGTCCAAGATTTTTTATAGGTATGACATCAGTGGTGCTTGTAAGGTAGAATAAGATTTACTAGGAATACACACAAAGTCTTCCACATGATAGGTATTCAAGTTAGCTCTCCAATCTCTTATTCTGACACAAGAAATTAAGTATACATGATAAATGTAAATCAATGATCATATTTTAATTATTCACTTTTAATAATTAATAATAATCCAAATATTTTGGTCAATTACATGATGCTGTTAAAGTTATTGAATAATACTGAATGAAAGCTATAATCAAAGAAAACATAATAATAAAAGCTTCAATTGCATATATTGTTTTAAGACAACAAATTATGATATATTGTTATGTTATCATGTGCTAATTTGAGAAAACAAATCTAAAATGTTCAAGAAGAAGAGTTTTGGGGCCTGACAACTGGGTTCAATTTTCAATTCCATAAGGTCTCTGTGTACCACTGGGAATGACCACTGAGCAGAGTCAGGAGGAAGTATCCTTGAGCATGTCTGTGTGTGGCCAAAGGAACAAACATAAATATATACCATCATGTTATATTTATACAGATTCTTATATGTTTACAATTTTAGGTTTACAGAATACATTTTTAATTTAATTTTAATTAATTGTTTTAGATTTACAGACAAATTATGCATGTAAATTTTGAAATTAATTTTTGTATCAAATTGCTATATTAGGTTCTTTTGATTTTATTGTAATGATTAACTTTTACTTTTTAAAAAATATCCCAAATTGTTCTCTAGGCAACCATCTAAACATCTTCAGATGTCAGTTTGTAATGAAATATTTTTAAAGACCTATATACAGTAATCATTTGTTCTCTTTACTGTGACTATACTTTATTTATGTGATTCTGAGCACATTGATGCATTGTATCAGGTATTGACTAATTATATATTCTTTTCCTCTCATCAGCATTTGAATTTGCTAGTTTTCTACTGCTAAATTGGACTTAGCACACTGTGACCTCAACTTAATTGTAATATATGAGTTCTCTTAAAAAAGATATTAAACTCATAGACAGAAATGTCTTCTGATTTCTCATTGTTTCTTACCTTCTAAGTCCTATATTTAGTCATATACCCCTCTCTTAGTTGCTGACTTGAATTTCTATAACCTGTACATCCAATTGATATTTTAATCTCTATCCTTCCAAGCATTTGAATTTAAGTATAGTAATAGGTGACTACCAAATAAATCATATGAATAGTGGAAAATAGCCCTAGATCAATTTCTTTTATTTCTCCACTACACTGTTTCAAGTCTGTTTTACTTCTCCCTTTATGAGGGTATTACTCTGGCACACATCCCAATTGATGAGAGAGCTTCAGAAAATGGTGTTAAATTAAAAATATCAGTTACTGGCTTACCTCTTAATGAAGCAGCTGGCTTAAATAGCTTTAGATTTAAATTATCTGCCCCAGCATTATTATTCTGTCTTAAGCGAAGCAGTGCACCGACATCCTCATAAGTAATTGGCTGAAATGGAAAGTCTGAGGTTCCTCCATTAACAGATTGATTAGAAACATTATTGGTACTAGAAGAGGCAGTTCCTTTAAGCAAAGCAAGGATGAGTATTTTGTATAGTAGTAAGACTGAAATGTATAAAATGAGATTAAATTAATTTACTGTGGAGTTATATATTAGCCACCAGAAAATCAGGGGCCAGATTGATTTGATGGATGATCTCATTATGATCTAGTACTCTAGACTGTAGAGATTTCTATTATGTGACATTTCCTTGGTCCCCATAAATTGGAATAGTAGCATGATTTTTATTTTTTAAATATTTTATTTTTAAAATGATTTCTTATTTTGTATACAGAGATGTTTGTTGATCAATATAATATAATATAATTTATTTATTGGATTGATCATTTCATTCTCATATCATCATGAGTTGACCCAGTCTAGTCCATATACTTTGATGCCTGAAAATTTAAATTTATGTATTATTCTCTTTTGACATAAAAATTAAGGGATTAGGTTAATTTTAATGATACCATTCTACTCTAATAGTCTATTGTTAACCTTTATTTATCTTAATATGTGCCTATGCCCAGAGATTAAGTCTATACAATAATAATAATGATAATAACATGCAAAACATTTGCAATTAAAATAGTTCACCTATATCATTACCTTTAATTGTCATGATAGACAGAGGTATATCTATTATATACAGATTTTTAAAAATATCAGAAACTCTGGAGCCTAAGTGATAGTACAGCAAATAGGGTGTGTGCCTTGCAGGCTATTGAACTGGGTTTGATCCTCAGCACTACACAGTCTTTGAGTCCTGCCAGGAATAATCTCTAAGCACAGTCAAGAATAAGCCCTTTGTACCACCAGGTGTGGTCTCAAAATAAAATAATAACAAAAGAATATCTAGATGATTCATTTGTATTATGCTTTATCTATACATTTTAATGCAGATACTTTGCTATTTATTTCATTACCTGTTTTACTCCATTTAGTAATAGAGTCTTTATTTTTAAACATTAGGATCTAATTGTAACAGTGATTTGGACAGAAAGAAAAATTTAAGGAATAATGTACTACTCAGAACTAATACGATAATTGAAAAATATTTTACACAGTTAATTTATATTTTGATTTTTTCATCCCTACAGCACATAAATGCAATTAGTATCATTATTGATGTCACTGTTTTATCGATAGTCTAAAAAGGTCCTTTAGCTAAAGTAATAATCTATTAAAAATTGAATTTTATGAGGATCACACAAGAGTTTTAGTTAGGTCAAAGGGAAGCAGGGAAATTTAAGAAAAAGAACGTAGCTAAAAAGGCTTACTTCACAAATAAGATGCCCAATAGTAAGTCATATTCTTAATGGTCAATTACATGTCTAAAAAGCATATTAATAACAAAAGTACAGTTATCCTGGGCATGAAACTATGCTAGAATACCTTATTTTTAATATTCTTATTTTCTTAAGCATTATCAATGTGTGACCCATTCTTATTAGTGTAATTGGAAGTCCAAAATAAGAGTGAATTCGAAGTTATAGTCTATTAGGATACAATAATATGTTCCTACAAAAATTACATTGGACCAAGATCACAAGGTCACGTCTATTTCCAAGAAAGTGCTGTTAAATTAGAACCCCAGTGCATCAGACAGATATTTATTAAAGTTAATTAACTGCAAAGCAACTCTATTTTCAAATTTATATTGTCTTTTAGGAGTAAGAAAAACCTTGGAAACAATTTATTTAATCTAATCATTGAATTTTTACATTGGCAAAATTGAGACCCAGTGAGTCTGAGTAGTCTAAAATCATAAAGATTGTTAATAGTAAGCTTAAGATTCTAGTTCTGATGTTTCATCTTTCAGAGTAGAGGCAGTTCAGGGATCAAGGTATTTGTATCGCATGCCTATAGCCCTTGATGGGTCCAGGACACTTGCATATGGTTCAAAGAGCTCTTCCAGAAGTCACCCATAAATACAAATCCAGAGAAGTAAGTCCTAAGCATTGCTTGTTGTATCCCCACCAACAAAAATAAAACAAAAATAATAGGGACCGGGAAGGTGGCGCTAGAGGTAAGGTGTCTGCCTTGCAAGTGCTACCGTAGGACGGACCTTGGTTTGATCCCCCGGCGTCCCATATGGTCCCCCCAAGGCAGGAGTGATTTCTGAGCATCAAACGGGTGTGGCCCAAAAACCTCACACACACACAAAATAATAATAATATACCCATTTTTAAAATAATCTTAACCTGATTAAAAATATTAGTTTTTGTAGATGACAAAACACAATGCTTGGATTTATAATAATTTGTTTGTTTGTTTGATTTGGGGCCACACCTTATGACACTTCAGGGCTACTCCCGACTATGTGCTGAGAAATCGCTCCTGGCTTGGGGGACCATATGGGACTCCAGGGATCGAACCAAAGTTGGTCCTAGGCTAGCACTTGCAAGGCAGACACCTTACCTCTAGCACCACTTCTCCGGCCCGGGATTTATAATAATTTGGTAGCACCAATCATAAACCCAAAACATTTGAAATACAATTGCCACAGTTATTGGAGATCATCAGAGAACAGGCAGATTTAATATTTTAGGAATAGTTTGTGATAATAAATATAACATATATGTAATTAAAATTAAAGGTATATACAAATTTATATTTTTGGAAACTTTTTCCAAACACAGAAATATAACTGATAAAAGTTAATAAAAATTTCAGCTATAGATTTTTTTTTTATGTATTTACTGAGCGCCTGCAATAAAAGTGTCAGTCTTTGGAAATCAGGATTGCAGCAGTGAAAGAAACTATATTCTGGCTTAAATAAAAGGTTCTTTTTTTTGGGTGGGGGCACACCCGATGATGGTCAGGGTTTACTCCTGGCTATGCGCTCAGAAATCGCTCAGGGCTTGGGTGACCATTTGGGACGCTAGGAGATGGAACCGAGGTCCGTTCCTGATAAGCCACGTGTAAGGCAAACACCCTACCTCTGGGCCACAGCTCTGGCCTGGCCCCAATGAAAGGTTCTTAAAATATAGAAATGAATTTGAGAAAATCAGGGAATAGGAATAAGGAATAAGGCAGACTGAGATAAAAATATGTAAGAACTTTTTTTTTTTTTTAAATGTAAGAACTTGAGTTAGCACAGTGGCGTTTGCTTTGCAAGCAGCCGATCCAGGACCAGAGGTGGTTGGTTTGAATCCCGGTGTCCCATATGGTCCCCCGTGCCTGTCAGGAGCTATTTCTGAACAGATAGCTAGGAGTAACACCTGAGCACCGCCAGGTGTGGCCCAAAAACAAAAACAAAAACAAAAACAAAATATGTAAGAACTTGAAGTCAGAAAATAGCTCAGTGCCAAAAGCAGGGCTTTTGTTTGTTTTGTTTTGTCACTATGAGGCTATAAGATTGATCCTGATGCCAACGCTCAGGAAGGGCACCTGGTAGTCCTGCTGTTGAGGTTTTAGAGTCTGGATTCTCAAGTCTGTGCTCCCTCAAACCTCAAGTAATTTTTTAATATTACAACAGACAGGGTGTATGAACCCCACAACTAAATGTAATAACTATTAGTGAATACCACAACTAAAAGAATTTGCAAAAACCATGACTGAGAGAGCAGTCTTGTTGGCTATGTTTCCACACAGGGTAACAAGCACCAAGAAATCACCACCAAAAAATGTATATGCAAGCAATACAGCCAAGCATGGATTTAACTTGGAATATGACAACAATAGAGGGAATGTATGGATGCTAAATAAATTAATTAACTAATTTTTTTTTTTTTTTGGTTTTTGGGCCACACCCGGTGACGCTCAGGGGTTACTCCTGGCTATGCGCTCAGAAGTCGCTCCTGGCAGGCACGGGGGACCATATGGGGAACCGGGGGATCGAACCACGGTCCATCCTAGGTTAGCACAGGCACCTTATCTCCAGCGCCACCGCCCGGCCCCTAATTAACTAATTATTAAGAAAATAATACTAAGTGCAGATCACTTCTGTTAGCATTTTTACCATATCCTTATAATGATTCAAAAATTTTGAGCTCTTATGATATTATCACCTATTATAAGAACTTTACATTTATTACTTTATTAAATCTTCATAACTTCTGTTGGTTCAATGAAGTAGATAATTTTATTAATCCAATTTTGCAGATGAAGAAACAGGTGCAGTGAGAATAAGTAACTTGTTCAAAGTCAGAGATCCACAGTAAATGTTGTTACCAGGATAAAAACCTGACTCCATAGTCTTATGTTTTACTTCAATGAGTTCAAAGGTCTTACTTTGAAAGTTATTATTTGTTTAGAACAATCTAAGTTGCAATCACTATAGTTCCACTTTAGGCAAACTACTTAAAGTCAAATGCAAAAAAAAAAAAAAAAGACTTTTAAACTAAATAACTTCAAAGGTTCTTCAAATGCACACATTTTTGGATTATGATTTTCTGTTAGTCAAGTTAAGTCTTTAGGACACTTCTCATTTGAGATCATTATTAAAAGAAGCTTAGTATGGTATTTCATGTTCAAACCATGTGCACTCCACATCAACTCTGTCATAAGGTCTAAAGTTACTCTGCTTGATCCACTCCTAATCAAGGTGCTCTGTTTGTTTGTTTGTTTGTTTTTGGGGGGCCACACCCGGTGACGCTCAGGGTTTACTCCTGGCTACGTGCTCAGAAATCGCTCCTGGCTTGGGGAATCATATGGGACTCCAGGGGATCCAACTGGGTCCATCCTAGGTTAGCTCTCTCAAAGCAAATGCCCTAGCGCTGCACCACTGCTCTGGCCCCTCAAGATTCTTTCTAACAGAAGGACTCAAATGGCCTAGCAGCAGTTTCGAAATTATTTTGTCAGATGGCTCCTAATGAGATGATAGTATAGGCATTCATGGGGAGGGAGGATAAAGAAAGATTCAGTTTGGGCATTCACCATAAACAGTCTAGTTATCCATATACTACTAATCTGAGAACATTGAAGCATGAATTTAAAGGGGTGGTAGCTGTGTCATATAACTTTCAACATCATAGTTTTTTCTAGGAAAGTAAATTTAATATGTACAATCTTTTCACAGTCTTATTTTTTTCTCTTTCTCAGTCAAACAGCACTAAGCCCATCTTTACTTCTAATGCAAATGACAGAGGTTTAGTTAAAAGAAGTTAGTTTTCAACACTTATCAGAAGGAAACAATTAAAAAGTAAATAATAAAAGAAGAGGGACTGGAAAGACAGTACAAGGTTAAGTTAATGCGTTTGCCTTGTGTGCATTTGACCTTGTTTTGATCCCCCTGTCATCTCTATAATTGATTGTCAAGAGTTCAGAGCAATGTGAGGTGTGGTCCAACCTTCTCTGCAAAGAATAGACACAGTTGTTTTGCAGGACACAACTGTCAAGACACATTAAAAATGATGAAACTTGGTGACATGAGAAGATGTGTTGTAAAATTATAAAAAGATAAATATAGACTATCTTCAATAAGAGAAACTTCTAAAACAAAGATGCAGAAAAAAGAAAAGTACAAAGGGTAGTAAAGCTAAAGCAAGGACAAATAAAATAGAAACTCGTGTCCTTTGCTTCTCCACTGTTATACATCCTGCTGGGTCATTAAGTGGGTAAGCCTTTCCCTAAGGTGTCGTCATCATCAACACCTTTGCTTACCTCAGTCAGCTTGGTGTTCCTGCTGCTATGAATATTAATGTTGTTATGGACTTATTTAGTACAAGTGTGGCTTAATGTGTATTATTACATTATCCATCAATGGTATGTTGCCCTTAGCAACTGGTGTAAAGTTATCTCTATTCCACAGTTTAATTTTTTTTATCTGTCTTTGTTGGGTCAGCTTTGCCTTTTTTTATTTTTCATATTACTTTCAAGATTATAACTCATGACAGCGTTACAGAAGTCACCACCTTATAACTGTAACCATTAGCACTGACTGCAATAGAACAATGACCCTTGGGTGCATGAGATCCTTACAAAGGTCTTTTGTGTCCTTTTATATTCTTTATGTATTTCTTTCCTGTAATGTGTTCTAGTATGAAGAGCACAGATGTGTTCAGTGTAGTTATGCATAAGTGCTTTTTTTGTTTGGCTGCTTTTATTTTAGAGTTAAAAACTTATTTCAAGTATGTGACTAAAAATATTAAAAAACTGCTTAACTTTTGTGTAGTGAGTAAAAAAGATGCCACAAATATAGCTCCACACACAAACACAAATGTGGGACATATTTGTAACGCTGATCATCTTTAAAATAATTGAATAATTTTTATTTTATCTTATATTGACTGATTTTAATAATAATTATCTTGAAAAATTTTATCTTATCTAGGATTGAAAGGTGCACTTAATGGGCAAAGTTTACAGAAAAAAGTCTATACTTTATAACCAGCTTATAGTGCAAAAATTTCTTTTGATATTGCTATTAATTTGTTTATTTGACCAGATTTGGAGCTAAATGAGTAGCCTGGGATGAAGCCATTGCATTTGTGAGGATAATGCATCTCAAATTTGTATTTCATTATTTAACCTGTCTGTGTCTCTTTCCTCAGTTGAAAAATGAAAAGAATAGATGGATATTTTAGGACTACTTGGAATGAGGAACACTTTCTTCCCTTTCTCCTCACAGATTTGATTTGGTGGAATGTTTCTACTCTGCCACATGAAGAAGCCTGGTTTTATAATAAAATAATGAATCATGATTAAATTGATGGTGATATATTACCTATAAATCATTATAATTATATTAAAAATAATATATACTTATGGTTTTTACAATGAAATTGGCTTCAGTAGTAATGCTAATACATAAGGGTGGCTGACTGCTCACTTTATTTTTCTCAATGGTATTGGAGAAAGATCAAGTTATAGTCCATTCAAATGAAATGATCTCTTTTTCAGGGGATTAGTTCATATGTTTTAAGTAGATTTGTTGCTGGTAATTAGACAACTTTAAATATCTAATAAAACATTAAGATAACTGGGGCCAGCAAGGTGGCGCTAGAGGTAAGGTGTCTGCCTTGCAAGCGCTACCCAAGGAAGTATACCGTGGTTCAATCCCCAGTATCCCATATGGTCCCCCCAAGCCAGGGGCAATTTCTGAGCACTTAGCCAGGAATATTCCCTGAGCATCAAATAGGTGTGGTCCAAAAACAAACAAACAAAAGCAAAAAACAAAAAAATTAAGATAACTTAAAAGCAGGCAGTGGATATTTGTGTAATTAAATGAAAAATGTCTTATTTCCTTTTTGAATTAACTAGACAAATATTTTATATATATCAGTGTACATTTTGATTATAATATCTTGCAAAGATTCTTTGTAAAGAATATGTTCCTTACCTTCCAAACTCCATTTTTTGACCCTAGAGTAAAGCCTGAAGAAACATTTCTATTGCTTTATGAATCCTGTTTTGCATGTTTCTGCATAGATTAGCAAGTTAAATGAAAGAGTTTTTAATTCAAAGATATGTGATATAGAATTCAATTAATAAATTCAGGCAAATTATTCCAATTATATTCAAAACTAGTATTTAAAGCTAACATTTAAGACTCAAATTGAGTACTTTCTAAGCTTTTGTCTCTTCCTTAAATCAATCATTAGTAAAAGTCAAAAATAATGAGAAGGCAATCATTCTTTATTACTTTATAGAATGTAGAATCATAAAACAAAGAATTCTAAAGAAAATAATCAGCTTTTGTCACCACAGTGTTAAATATAAAAGATTATGTGTGGGGCCGGGTGGTGGCGCTGGAGGTAAGGTGCCTGCGCTAACCTAGGACGGGCCGCGGTTCGATCCCCGGTTCCCCATATGGTCCCCCGTGCCTGCCAGGAGTGACTTCTGAGCGCATAGCCAGGAGTAACCCCTGAGTGTCACCGGGTGTGGCCCAAAAACAAAAACAAAAACAAAAGGTTACGTGTGATCTGCCTTCAAACTTGGGGACAGAGAGATTGTAGAGAGGTTAAGAAGCTTGCCTTGCACGCGGTTTATTCTGTTTTGATTCCTGATACCCCATGTAGTTCCTAAACACGGCCAGGGATGATTCCTAAGTAAGGAGAAAGGAGTAAGCTCTGAGTGTCACCTGGTGTGACCCCCACTCAACCAAACAAACAAATATAAATCAAAAGCAAATTTTAGTTGTTGATCTCTACAATGGGATGAAATCTTCCCCTGCCTGCATTTGTCTATTAAAGCTGTCACCCCAATTTAACTGAAGGTTGTCATTAAATACAATGTGCCATTAGATAAAGTCCTAGATTGATGACTTTACATGTGCACATATTTAAAAGGCTATTTCAGTACACTGAATATATCAGTCTTCTACAAGTCAGAAAGAGAACTCTTACCAGAAAATATACCTGGCAGATTTGTATTTCTAACATTTAGAACAATGAGAAAGTAGATTTCTATGATAGATTACATTACAGTAAATCAAATCAAACATGGGTTTCATAGTATCTAAATAAAGCTTTTATAGAAACTAGAATTTTTAACAATCAAATCACTTTATTTCTAATATATTATATATAAAGATATATCAGTAATAAAAATTTAATTGAAAGGCAAATTGAAAGCAATAAATAAAATATGTATTCTAAGGAATAGATTATTGCTAAAATTATAACTATCAAACAAAACTTTGTAATTATTTTGTTGTTGGAGGGTTTTATTTCAAGCAAGATTTTGATGACTGCTGACTGATCAGGTCATTATTGAAGTCAGATTTCTGTGGCAACTTAATAGTAAGCCCAATAGTTTGCAAATGATTCTTTGTTTCTTGAATTTTTATATTGCATGGTACGCACTTTGATAGCATTTTACCCAGATTTTCCTCTTTCAAAACAGGAACCACACTTTTGAAAACCTGCCACTGCTTTATCAAGTAAATTTATGTAATATTCTAAAGCTAACAATGTTCATAGCATCTTTGCCAAGAGTAAATTTGTTCTTATGAAATCAATTTCTTTGCTCATCCAGAAGAAAAGACTCCTCATTCATTCAAGTTTAATCAAGAGATTTTAGCAATTTATTTTCATCTTCATCCCCACCTTAATTTCTAGGTTATTCCTGTTGCCATTAAATCTAAACTTATTTCACTGAGTGAAAGACTGAGCACCTCGGACATGCAAAAGGGCTTAAGTCAACTTTTTCTAAACATACGTTAAAATAGATCTTTTCCTTCTATTCATGTGAATCTTTAATGGCATCTAAAATACGGAATCCTTTCTAGAAGTTTTTCAAATTTGTTCTTATTTATATGAATACTCTTTGCCTACAATGCTTTTAGGCTTATAAAGAATGCTTTTTAAACAATAAAATATGAGATCAAGTGAAACCTTAGTTCATAAGGTTCAAAATGGTTATAGTATTGGCAAAACTGAGGGAACCAGCTTGGAAATATTTACCAGATCTTGGGTAACATGAGGCATTGTCAGTTAGTGTTAATTTTTTTTCTATATGTGTTAAGGTACCATGATTTGCGATAATGTTAATGACAGTTTGATGCATAAAATATTCCAATACTACATTGGCCAACCAAGTTCTCACTTTCCAATGTTTAAGGCAGGGATCTCAAACTCGCGGTCAGCGGCCATTTGCCTCCCTCCATACAACATTTTGTGGCCCCGCGACCGGCCTTCAAATACCGCAGTATTCGCGATTATTCGCTTACCGAATAATCGCAATAAAAATCTCATTAGTAAGAAAAAAATCGCATTAAACGTTTGCATATCCCGAGCAATTCCGTTCGGGGTATGCAAATGTTTAATGCAATTTTTTGCGATTTTTTCTTACTAATGCAATTTTTTATTGCGAATATTCAGTAAGCGAAATCCCTTATGTGGCCCTACCTCACCCTGACTTTGCCTCCTGCGGCCCCCAGGTAAATTGAGTTTGAGACCCCTGTCTAAGGACTCATCCTATTCACCTCTTCCTTGCCCTCGTAAGTTCAGTTCTGTATCACAGCTATTTAGTTCTGTTGCTTTTGAGTACATTAGGAAAACTTTCGTTATATTTAGAGATCATACCATTCAAGTGCTTAATTATGACACCTGGTTCAGTGCTCAAGGATGACTCCTGGCTAGATTTGGGGTCCATGTGGGATGTTGACGATTGAACCTGGTTAAGCTGCATGCAAGGAAATCACCCTACCTTCTGTATTACTGTTCTGGCCATCTTAGTAATATGTTTGAAATATACATTTTACCCTCTAAGAAAGATAGCTCAATGGTGAGTCTACAATAATATGTAAACATCTGTAAACAGTTGAGTTGACATCTAAGTAGAGTTAATTCACTAAAGAACACTGAAAAAAATAAACTTAATTACCAAAATTCTTAGGAACTCTAGCATTTTTTGACTGTCAAAAAATTGTTTTTAATTTAAAGTCACCACATAAATGAACTAAATACAGGAAGGTAAACTTGTTTTTTGTTTTTTAAGCTTTGAAGCCAGGCATTAGCTTTTGCTCCTTATCTGGTATTTAATGTATGTTGTTCAATGTAATCACCTTCATCAATTATCTTAGAAAGATCTTTTGGATAACTTGTGCTGCTCCTATATCAAAATTTGTATCTTTACTTACATTTTGAAAAAAAAAAACAAACAAACATCTTTCTTAAGCCTAAAGAATCAACTTCTGCTAGTTTTAACTTTTCTGTTACAGGTTCATTTTTTCTAACAGCCTTTAGAGAATTGAAGAGTTAGCTCTTTGCTCTGGATTAGGCTTTATTATGCTAAGAGAATGTTTCGGAAATTTTGATCTGTACAAACCACCAAATTCTCTCCTGGCATCTATAAGGCAGTTTTTGTATATTATCTGAAATAGAACTTTTTGTTTATTTCAATCAATATGTATTAAGGTTTAAAACTTGTTTGCTTAGGGAAAGAGATAGGTTTTAGTCAAAGCTTATGCTGATAAGTTCTTTGTTAATTTTTTGAGGGATATCACATCCTATGATGCTCAAGGCCTACTCCTGGCTCTTCCCTCTAGTTACACTTTTGCCTAGCGGTGCTGAGTGAACATATGATGTTGATGATCAAATACAAGAGGGTAGCATGCAAGGCAAGTATCCTATTTGTTCTACTATTGCTCTGGTTCCAAGATGATAAGCTTTGATCTTGCCTTTCATACTAAACCTGGTCATTTCATTTTATTTGAAGTGAGAGAAATTAAATCTTCCATTAATATGAAAACTATAAATTATTGTATATTATTCTTGTCTCCTAATATTAATTTTCTGGAGGATTTCCTAATCACAAAGTTCTTGAGAACATCTGAGAATAGCTAAGCTTGATAAATGGAATAATCATTGGTAGACCAGTTAGGAAAAAAAGTAATATTTTATTGATACATATTTATTATTGATTTACTTATTGATCTTATATAAACTTAGTTTATAGCATACCAAGAAAATTGCAAGAATAGTAATAAAGATCACTAATTACAGATAAACATAACACATAAAAGCCTTTCAGTATTTTAAATGTTGTGTAAATTACCTAGGTATGGCAGAGATATGAAGAGAGCACATCTGTTGGGGAAAGTATCAAGGTAGACTTGCACAGAATAGGGTTGTTAAAGTTTTTAATTTGAGAAAGCAAGCAAATTCAACAATTGTCTGTGAAGTGAATGCAATAAAAGAGAAATAAAATAAGGTAAATCTATATGTTAAAGCAATGTGTCATACAGATTGTGTTATGGCAGGCAAATTCAAATCAATTGCACCTTTTTTTATCCCTTACTTCAATGTAGGCATTAGTCCCTATTTCTTTTGAACAGTCTCTCCTGTTGATTGTGCATACCAGGGATAAATCTGTCCTAAAGAGTTTACATAGGATATTTCTTCTCCCTAGATTCATTTTATAAAGGTATACTGCATGGTTGATTTGGGCAAATTTTTGATCATATATCATGTTGTCAATAAGATCTCTCAAGACTCAATTACTAGAGCCTGCCACCTCTACAACCTCAGTTCTCCTAAATTCCTTTACATTATTCACATCCTATCCTTTTATTTCTATAGAAGTCATCACCTTTTACAGTTAGGTATTTATTTACATCTGTTATTTATTGACTGTCTTTTCTTCTTCACTTATGTATTCCAAACTCATTCAGCATACATTTATGACATTACTATATAATTCAACTACAGTGCAAAGTGCAAAGACATTATCCATAGTCCCTCAGTCAGAAAATTTAGTATTTATGAGCCAAGGAGAAGCTGATATATTTTGAAAACTCCTTATATAAAATGTTTTTATTTATTTTTTAAGGGCTAGACCAATAGCACAGAGGGTAGGGATTTCACCTTGCATGCAGCTGACCAGGGTTCAACCCCCAATATCTCATATAGTCCTCTAGCCTGGCAGGAGTGATTTCTCAGTGCAGTCAAGAGTAACTGTTGAGTGCCACCGGGTGTGGCCCCCAAAACCAAAACTAAAATAAAACAAAACATTATTTTTAAGTTTATATAACCCAAATACACATAAGAAGAGAATTAGATAAATACATGTTTACAAAGTTGAATTCTACAATCCTTTTAGAACCTTCTATTTAAATGTATCATTATGATTTTTTTGTTTGTTTTTTGGGGCCACGACCGTTTGATGCTCAGGGGGTACTCCTGGGTAAGCATTCAGAAATTGCCCCTGGCGTGGGGGGACCATATGGGACGCCAGGGGATTGAACCACAGCCCTTCCTTGGCTAGCGCTTGCAAGGCAGACACCTTACCTCTAGCGCCACCTCACCAGCCTCGAATATTTTTAATTATTGAGTAAAATTGAAATTTTCATAGTACTTGCATACAACAGGTACTCAATATCTATTTTGGGGGAAATACTAGGTGATGAGCAGGGATTATCCACAGCTATGTGCTCAGGATTCATTTGTGGTGGTTTTAGGGAACCATAAAGGATGCTGGGCATCAAACACAGTTTGTCTGAGAGCAAAACAAATACTTTCTGTGCTATCTCTGCAGCCCCTCAATATCTATTGATTGAAAAATGAGCAAATGTACTTTTTTAAAGTAGTTCTTGTTAATGTTCCTAATATTCTTCAAACAGATTTTATTCATCCGACATTTATTTATTCACTAATCTATAAAGCTATATTTCTCAAACTGGTAAGCACTGCTGAAAATCAAAAAGAGAAAATGAGAAATACTGGCATAGTTTATACTCTTGAAAACTTTGGATATTATTAACATCATTTTATCTGATTATTTTCAAATGCCAGTTTTACCAGATAACACTTTAATCAAACACATTCACATAAAATATTAGATAAAAGCAAATCCACTTAGTTCTATTTGAAAACATTTTGGAAGATGCAGACAATTCACAAACAACGCTATTAAATAATTGATACTTTTGTTTTTCCATTTTACACTTGAATTCAGGCAGGGTTAGAGTAGTTATATGATATTTGGATCTTATAAAATAAAGTGAAAACATACTCAGCCTCAGAGAAGCTAGGTCATAATTTAGGTTATCATTTTTTTTTTTACTTTGTTGTGATAATTTTTCACACTTTTTTTAGACTTTGAACTATTGCTACTCAGAGAAACTGTGTGTATATGTATATGTGTTTTTGAATATAACTTGTTATAGTTAAGATCAATATATAATGACTATTGTCTATAGGGTTTTAGCAGCTGTATCATGTAATCTCAATGTTTCATCTAATAATCATTTATAATTTTTATGAGAATTTCCACTTTTAGGCTATTTCCTCTTTTTTTTTTTTCTGTTTTTTGTTTTTGGGCCACACCCGGTGACACTCAGGGGTTACTCCTGGCTATGTGCTCAGAAGTCGCTCCTGGCTTGGGGGACCATATGGGAAACCGGGGGATCAAACCGCAGTCCGTCCTAGGCTAGCGCAGGCAAGGCTACCTCCAGCGCCACCGCCCGACCCCAGGATATTTCCTCTTATAGCTTCCTGACATTTGGTTTCAGGTTTGCATAAGGTGTTCTTATATTATACTGCTGGATATTTGGAAGAACAGTTATGACTCAAAGTATATTTCTGGTTCTGGTGATACAGACTAAAAATACCTCCAGAGTTGAAGAAATTTACTACTTAAACAACTATAAAAATGTAAAAATTTCACAAGAAGTTTTTTTATCATTTGATCACATTTTGCCACTCAAGTTATGGATGTCTTCATGAAAGTTAAGTGATAAGGTTTTTAAATTTTCTGTTTCTATAAAATTCCATAATTGAGATCCTTGAAATAATTGCATTATATGTAAAATAAAAACTTTGATGTAAATGGATTGCATAAAATATGAAAAGAAAATGTGAGAAACCATATTCATGGAGGCCAGAGCAATAGTTTAGCAGGCAGGGCATTGTCTTGCATATGAATGACCTGGATTTAAATCCCTGTACTTCATAGAAACCCCTAAGCACAAACAAAGACAGACATTATCTATAAGCACTCCAGGTGAAGTCCAAAACTAAAAAAAAAAAAAAGAGAGAGATAGAGAGAAAATAGAATGATACTTAAAAATATGTAGTTTGAAAGACATGCATAATTTTTTGCATCAGATAATCAACCAAAACTATATAACCTTAGACTTAATTGTTTAGTTCCTGCTAAATAGTCCTGTTAACAATCAGTATACAGTCACTAAGAAAACTCATTCAAATTTTGAATTTATTTAAAAAAAATTATGTCTATTCCAAACTTATTTCAGTGTCCTTGCCCAAGATTGAATTGAAAACTTTCTCCTTTTGCCTTCTTCCTACTCTAGAAAAGGTTTCCTTAAACCTTTATTGTTCCCTTCCCTTTGTTGTTGTTGTGCATCTTGGGTCAAGATTCTCATATATATTTTCTTTGTATTGCTCCCATGAATTTTGTTGTATTGTGAAAATTTTATGAATTTTGGTACCAGAGCATTGAATTTTGGGTGAGGGGCAGTGCTGAGAATAGAAGTAAATTATCACTTTGGGATATATTAGAATTTGTTTATATATCCTAGTAATATGTAAAAGTACTAGTATATTTCTTAATTTAACTTCACTTTCTATTAATATTTATTAATATTGACTTTTACTATATCTTCCATTCCCTGTCTTATTAAAGTTTCTTCTCTTTTATTAACTCATTTTCTCAAAGAAGTACTTTTATAATAATAGTATATAACAGTTTTATAAGTTCTTTTCTCATTTTAATTAATTTTAATTTTCAACATCCATTTCCTGCCTATTCAACATATCAGTGACCAAAGTCAACTCTTTTGATAAATCATTACGTTTAATAAATGATTTATAGAATTTTTAATTTCCTCCTGTAAAAGTTTTGAATCAACAGGTAGGTATGATTGAAAAGATCTACAGTTCAAAATAGCACATAAGTCAAAACTGACTTAGAGAACATTAGAATGGACCCTGAACAAAGACAAATAATTCTTTATTTAAAATAATGTAGGAGTTCGTGTTGATTTTTTTTTGTTTTGGGGCTACACATGATGCTTAGTAGTGCAAGTTTAATGCATAAATGTCATTCCTAATAATATTTGGGGGACTATGGCAATGAAGATTAAACTTAGGTTACTGTATACAAATCATATATTTCAACTATTGAACTAAGGAGCTCTTCAAGGCCCATAACTTGATAGTTTTACTTAGGCCATTTGTATACATAAAATTTAGTTTCTTACTATAATCTAGTCTTGCATTTATTACTATTGATTATTTATGTAATTTATTTACTCATAATTGATATTTTTGACTACTTCAAAGATTTTTGTTATATTAAAAAATGCTACTATGAACTTAAGAGAAAATCCAGTTGATATATGATTCTCTAGAGAATCAGGAGTTTCTCCTTAGAAGCAAGTTTATCTATCTTAATGAAGAGGACATGTAAATGTCCAAATTTAGGATACAAGGTGATGCCAAACAGAATTAACACTTGTACACTAATGTATAATCCATGAATCATTAAATATGTTAATCCACATTCTAATCAATCTGAGCACTGTTCAACTTCAATTTCCTCTTAGTTCAGACATGCAAAAGTTATTAGTATGATTTTGATTTTGATTTCTGTGCTAATAACCATATATGCTTTTATTTGATTAGGAATCTGTTTTGTTTCACTTTCTATGAAATGCTTGTCTTTTCATTTCTCTGAGACATTCTTTAGGGTTGTTTGTCATTTTCTTAATGACTTGTAGATCGTAATTCTCTATATGTTCACTGTATAATAAATGTTTCCTCAGCTTGTCTTTTAACATTTTTATAGATCACTATTCACATTTAGTATTTAATACACCTAGAATTGATTTTTGTGCATATATGAATTATGGATCCAATTTCATTTTCTATGGGCAACCAATTATCTTGAGATAATTTATTAAAAAATAAATTAAAAATGCATATTCTTCCCACTATGATCTATAATATCTGCATTATCATAAATCAAGTTCCCATGTACTTAAGTCTGTTCTGTGTTCTATAGTTTATTCAATTTGAGAATTTATATAGCACTTTATCTCTTCATTGTTTTAAAATATTTGTAATAAATCTTAATATATACATTTGCTTTTTAATAAAGATAACTCTTAATTTACTAGACTGTTTTTGAGATAAAATTTTAAAGTTCTGAAAATATTGGCATACCCTTTTCAAAGTTACCATCCTTCTACAAAATATCCTTCTACAATAATATATTAAAATCCTTTCCACCCATAATTCTATGCTTCTCTCTCTGGTACCCTTAGTTCTGTCTTCAGTCTATTGCTTTATTTATCTTTTACTTTTATCCCTTCCTTTATTTTATATATTCTGTATATGAATGTAAGCATTAGCATTTGTCTTCTTTTAATTTATTGTGCTTAGTATATATCCCCTTTCACTACATCAATGTAGGTGCAGATGGTAAGATTTTATTTTTATTATAGCTGTAACTTTCAAATATGCTCTTGTCATTCTAATTATTTACTCACTTGTCCTTGAACTCTTGAATCTATTCATGGAATGCTATTGTATTTAATACTATTGATTTTCTTCTTATTTTATTTTATTTTTTTCATATGCACAATTTAATGTGAATAAAGTCGAACTCAGCAGCTCACCTAACAGAATACAGAAAGATGAAGGTTGGGAGGATGAGCTAAGAGTTGGGGTGATCTGAGTGAAGGGGGCCCAAAGGAAAGGAGCTGGGGGTGGTTGGGGAAAAGACAGATCTTCAGACCAAATTTATTTTTACTATCTTGCTTTTCCCCAAAATTATTCCTTAGGAGGGCATCCAACATCTTATTTATCCCACCCGAATGATCAGAACTGCCCACACCTAAAATGGACAGTAGAGGAGTCTGCTTGGGGGAGAGAGAGATTAAGAAGGAGAGTTAGAGAGAGAAGTATAGCAGAAGCAAGTATCAACAGCAAGATTCAACAGAGAGATTCAGCATCAGATTCAACATCGGCAAAGAAGCATCAGCAGTAGCATCAGCAAAGGGAGTTGGTCCGCAAGGAAGCTTGGAAAAAGCAGCTGAAAGGGAGATAGAGGCCAAGAGAGCCAAAAGGAGTAACGAAGTAGCTGCTAGAAGTCAGCATAGAAGCCAGGTGAGGAAATGTGTATGTTAGGTTTAGACCATGAAATAGAGCTGACTGACTCCTGGAACTTCATCTGACTGTTTTGTGAATCTCTCCGCAACCATTCTGCAACCTTCAGACAGGCCAGACCATAGGCGCTGCGGGAACTGGTCTAGTCCAGAAAGTCCTCACCATCTCCACACCAACTTTAGGACTTCTTTAATTTATATTAAAACGACAGTTATGCGATGCAATTTTAGATTATTCTATTAAATCTCATAAAAATTTCCTGGTATCTTGTTTAGGATTACATTGAATTTAGGAAAGTATATATTCTTATAGCATTTGAAAGTTGATGATATTTCAATTTATTGAAGTTTTAAAATGTCTTTAAATAAGGTCTTATACTTCCATTAAACCCTTCATTTTTGTTGCTTTTATTCCTAGGGAATTTATAGTTTGGTATCTAAGTGTAATTTTATATTTAAAGAATGCTGCCTATCATACTACTGTACTGAATCCAATTGAAGTATTTTGTGAAGATGGAGGGAAGGGTTGTGGACACTCCCAGCAGTGCTCTGAGGTTACTCCTGGTGCTGCACTCAGAAATAATTCCTAATGGGTGTTGGGAAATCTATGGGGTGCTGAGGATAAAATCCAGGTTGGAGTAGGGACATGCTCTGACTGCTGTAATATTGCTCCAGTGTCAAAATTAAATGCATTTATATAGATTTTGTATTAAAAACGTTCTAAATTTTCATTTGAATTTTAGAGATGACTATCCTTGTAGGCTAATCTCTTACACAACAATATTCTTTTTCTTCCATTATGAGATATTTAAAAATATATGTATAGATGTAAATATTAATATGTATATTTGTTCATTAATCTTTTTTTGCTTCCATGGACTTCTAATTGAGAGATTAGTATTCATTATTTTTATTGAGTTTAAAAAATTCCTAAAACCGGGCCCGGGAGATAGCATGGAGGTAAGGCATTTACCTTTCATGCAAAAGGTCATCGGATCAAATCCCGGTGCCCCATATGGTCCCCAGTGCCTGCCAGGAGCAATTTCTGAGCATGGAGCCAGGAGTAACCCCTGAGCACTGCCGGGTGTGACCCCAAAACCAAAACAAACAAACAAAAAAACTAAAAAAAAATTCCTAAAACCTCCTGGCTTCTGTTCAAGTCTATTTTACTATTTTATTATTTTTATAAATCTTGTTGCTTACTCATTCTTTGAAACTTGACTTAACTTTTCCTTTATTTATATACTAAGTGATGTTTCTCAAAGATAACACATTTAGAATGGGATTTATTGTAAGAATCTTCACTGTACAGTATATTTCCTGTTCTCTGTTTTCTATAACATAGAAACACAGGTTATTCAGATTTTTTTCAGAAGCTCAAAAACCATGCAAGAACCATTTTAATATCCTACATTTATATTTCTCTTAGGTTCTTGGACTTATTACCTAAGTAATTAATATGCATGATATATATGCACATGTAAATTTATATACAAAATATATGTATATATATGAGTATATAATATATAATGAATATAGATACCTATATAGTGGTAATTATAGCTATATCCCTAATTATAAAATATTTGGGAGTAACTATGTACTCTTATTGCTCTTTTTGTATGTACATATGAATTTAACATAGTAAACATACATAAATGCATTTTATAACTGACACATTTTTACAAATATATAATTTATTTTCCTTCTTTTCTTAATTATTTTATTTACACTTTTATTAATTGATTGGTTTCTGGGCCACACCTAGCAGTGCTCAGGAGTTACTCCTGTCTCTACATTCAGATATCACCCCAAGCAGGCTGGGAAATCTTAGGGATGCCGTGAATTGAACTGGGTCCCTCCCAAGTCAGCTGCATGCAAGGCAAATGCCCTACCACAATGCTATCTCTCTGGCCCCTCTGTCTTCCTTGCCACTTTCCTTCCTTCCTTCTTTTCTTTCTTTTTCTATATTCTTTTTTCTTTCTTTCTTTTTCTTTCTTTCTTTCTTTCTTTCTTTCTTTCTTTCTTTCTTTCTTTCTTT
>PVKC010014742.1:0-21933 GCA_004027635.1 Crocidura indochinensis | reverse complement strand
GTACTACAATCTGGAGATTTGGGGGACAAAGTAATTGTACATGGGCTCTGTTTTGTTTTTCTTGTTCATTGCTGAAAGTTCAAGACTGAGATATCATCGATGGGACAACTGAGAATTCTGTTTATGCGTGATTGTCCTGCCACTGTAACTTTACCCTTTCCTCTTTCTTTGCATCTCTGTTCTCATAATAAAAAAAATTAAAAATAAGAAAAAAAAAGAACTGGCCATGTAAAAATATTTTATTACTTAATACTATCAAAGAATGAGCAATAGGCATTTGGGGACATGTTCTCTAGGTTTCTCATAGCATAAACACTTGGGTAAATGATTTTTAAAAATAATAATAGAACCAAGAATATAGTTCAAAAAGACAAATGAATATCAGTCATGTATGTCATCCTCAATCTGATCCCTGATGACTCCAGAGCAAAACCAAATGATGGTGCCCCTCTCACCAAAAAAACCCAGATAGCTTAAGTGGCACCATATTGTCAGTCTAGGTATTACACCAGAAAGGTCCCATCTGCTAACATTATATTGAGGGCTTCTTGAAATTCCAAGTACTCCTAGAAGGCTACACAAAATAGTAATTATGTTCTTAAACATCAGTCAAAGGAAACATGTTGTAGTATTAGGGAGTAGAATGATCTTTCCCAGTACTTCTGGGGTCCTGGTGGTCATTTCTGTCAGTACTTAATGGTTCTTACTCAGGTCCAGGCTATATTCTTTAGGTGATTGGTTTTAGAGACAACAGAGCCTCCTCTGCAATTCTTAAAAGCACCAGAAACATGCCCAAGGGTTTTCTAGGAGCCAAATAATGTAGTAGTAGTAGTTCAACTCAGGGCATCACACTCCAATCTCTCTGAACATTTTCCTGAGCCCTGTAGCATTGTAGTTTTAATTAAAATCTCTATTGATTTTGATGAAAACATGATGGAAGTAGTGCTTAAGGCTTATTCTTGGAATTGAACTCAGAGAATCACTCTTGGCAAACTTGAGGGACCATATGGAATTCTGAGAATCAATAGGACTTAACCTCATGCAAGGCAAAGTATCCTTCCCTTTGTATTATTTATGCATTTATACATCCTTAAAAACTCAATGAAATTGGGGTGTGAGAGGATGAGAAAAAATTATTGCACTTAAAGCAAATAAAATAAGGTATTTACTCTTTTTTTTGGTTTTTGGGTCACACCCAGCAGTGCTCAGGTGTTACTCCTGGTTCCATGCTCAGAAATGTGCTCAGGCACAGGGGGGTGGGGGGTAATATGGGGCACCGGGATTTGAACCGATGGCCTTTTGCATGAAAGGCAAATGCCTTACCTCCATGCTATCTTCCAGGCCCCAAGGTGTTTACTCTTATAAAATACAGACTACTTCTATGTATTCTGGACAAATAATAAAGAAAAACACCTCTACAAAGTAAACTGGGTGTATTTATAAAGTTCAAAGAAATTTCTGGCTATAAGATGTTGAGGCCACCATAAACTACATAGTAATACATTTTTGGCTACAAGACTTATTTGCAATCCAAAGCCGTGAAGGGAAAGTGGAAGAGGCAGAAATAATCAGCAGATGCAATTAAGCTTTGATAAAAATTTGTCAAGGATTTGTTCAACTCAATGGAAAATATGAAATCAATATTGCCTAACAGTGTCTTCTTTCTATTGATCAGAAAGTCTGGCCTCTCACGTTCTCTATTTGTGGCACCTTTGTAAATAATACTATTTGGATAAGCATTTTGGTATTTGCAATGCCTGCTATCAAATATGTTTTATTCTCTCTTCCTCCTTCCCTAATAGCTGATACATGTGATATTCTGATAAATTATCAGAATTTCTTTGTATCACTTTCAAGCTGGAGCAATATAAATTACATATACCAGTACCTCTCAAGTTCTTTTTTTTTCTTCTCTCTAACATAGGAATTGGATGAGATTGTTTTTATTCAATTAATTGAGTATATGAAAGACAGAAAATAAAAAGTATTCTATGGTTGCTCCTTATTGGACATGCAAATGAATAGGTAGAATTTATTATTCACACAACAAAACTCAGTTTATACCAACTATCCTCATGGCTTTTTGGCAATAAAATACTTACAGTGAGAAAGGTAATATCATTTACTTTTTCCCAGAAGCATATTCTAGATATAAGTTATATATACCAGATACAAATTTTAAAGGCCATTATGAGACAATCAGTGTGATTCTCAATATACAATATAGTGTACACAGTTCACTCAGCCAATCAATAACAACATTCATGTCAGGCAATGTTCCTGAGAGAAAAGAGAATGGTTATTGATAGAGCATATGTTCGAAAAATATACTGCAGTCATTATACAACACATACTCGAAGCTGAAATCCCAAAGAAACCATTTAACTTTATTTCAGAAGCATAGGTAAAATTGTCAAAGGAGAAGATTGAGGTAATTGCTGCTGCGAGGAGAAATAAAAACTGGATAGGGTACTGGTATGAGCCTCTTAAACCTGTCATTCCCACTATTAAAAGAATCACGTTCAAGACAGACAGGCAATTTTTTTCTCATTTAAATCCTATCATAGATACTGTCTCTATTATTCACTTGTCAGAAACTTCTGTACAATTTTGTGAGCTATACTATTATTTTCAGATATCATTTATAATATTACTGCACATTAATTTTTATTATAGTTACTTCTTTTTCTAAATAAATATAGTCATTTTTAAGCTAAATATATCTGCTATTTTGCCAAATTGTGCTTTAATAAAACACAGCAACTAAAGACAATTATATGCAATTGAGTATTAAAAGCCAATATTTTTCTACATTAAAATTATAACTCCTCTCTAATTCATCAACAGAAATAATATTAAAAAAGTGTAGACAAAATGGATAAAATATATAATGTGCATTTATTCAAATTTCCTAACAGACGTAGATGTAGAAAGTATTTCTCATATCCAAATTTTCAATAAAAACTAAAAGCCATTATATCTGAAGATTTACTGGTACACAAAATTTAATTTTATATTATTGCTTACATACGTAGCGAAGAATCACTTAATTGTGGTTAATGCACAAACCCAACAGGCTAGAGCATATGCACTGTATGTAGAAGCCCCATAGTTGACTCTGGTTATAAATGATTCCACACAGGAAAAATTCCTTCAGAAATGAAAGAGAAGAATCTAAATTCTACTGAGAATGTGCTCATAATTTCCCTCAAAAATGAATTATTTTCTACTGCCTGGGTTCATAAAATCTCTGTGAAACTACTATAAAAAAGCTGTGCTTAAACAAAGATAATTTAATGAATAAAAAAAAAGAGACAGGAAAAATTTATAGTAATAGATGGGGGGTTTAAAGATAAGTCCCAATGTCAGAAAATTAAGAATTAAAGATCACACTATTCTAAAGGCAGGACTCAGGTACTATAAAACAGAAAAACACAAATAGTAGTAATATTAGAAAGATAATAGATTTATAAACAAATAATTGTCATGCAGAGTCAGACATGAGAGAAGACTTGGAACAAACAGAATCTGCTTATTTCCCTCCACTGCCACTCATCCCCCGGTTTAACCTCCCCTAGTTCACAATCTGTGCTCTTATTACTGATATAAACAGTTTGCTGCATATCACCTGTCTCAATTCTTTTAGACGATCAATATAAAAGAGGAAAAAAAATCCACATCTGTTTTTGTTTGTTTGGGGGAGGAGATTCACAGAAGGCTGAGTTTATACCTATTTATGTACTAGTGCTCAATTCTATGTGTCCTGGAGAACTATATGCAGAGTGGAAAATGAAGCCATATCTGCAACGTGAAAGGAGACTTTCCTATTTCCTGGACTAGCCTCTGATTATCTGGGTCCATTTCTTAAACAATAATCAGTTTAAAATTATCATTACCCTGCACAAGCAAGTATTGGAGTGGTAATTTTGCTTCCACATTTGAATGCAACTAAGAAGAACTTTTAACTTTTCTGACTGAATTCTTTATCTTAAAATAACAGGTAATATTTTAGTTATGCTCCTTTTTCACATATTTCACAATTTATTTCTAGAACAAAGCAAATAATATTGAAATCTCTATTAACATATATTCAAGATATGAAGCAACATTTTATGGGCATTATAACTTTTCTATAGTGAATCATGAAAATGGAGTTTAAATTAAAACTAGTTCAATCATCTTTTATTTCTAAATTAAGGTTTTCTGAAAACAATGAAATAATTCAGAAGCATAAGGATGACATGGACTGTGAAATAAAGTTTGGTCATTTAAAGAATGCAAAAGAATTATTCTCTTTCTCTTTGAAGTCATACACTTAAGCTCTTATAATAATATCATGTATGAAAGGTGTCATTTGTAAAGTAATATTTTAAATCAATCCAGGATAAAAAGACACTACATTAACTCTTCTACTTTGAATTGGGCTACAGACCTTAGGAGTAGATCAAAGACATTTTAGCTATCTGGAAAAAAATTTTTGAAAATCATTCATGAGATTGATTATTATGAAGCATAAGGTAGAAATAGTATCTTTTTCATCCTTAAAGGATTTTTCATCCAGTAGCGAATTATTTATAGACAAAAATTCGTTAAGCTTATTAACACTAGTCATCTTGCTATTTCATAAAATACCCTAACGTTTCCTTACTTAGGAAGCATTTTAGGTCTTTTTTTAATCCTATGTGCCCTGAACTGCAGCTTTCTGATCCCAACAACTGCTTTGCTAATTCAATACTGGCAAACTTTTAGCTTGACACGCAAAAATGTATTAACATATTTAATATTGTAACATTATCTGATATGTAATTGAACATTTTTTTTTTGGTTTTTGGGCCACACCCAGTGACACTCAGGGGTTACTCCTGGCTATGCGCACAGAAGTCGCTCCTGGCTTGGGGGACCATATGGGAAACCGGGGGATCGAACCGTGGTCCGTCCTAGGCTAGCACAGGAAAGGCAGGCACCTTACCTCCAGCATCACCGCCAGGCCCCTGTAATTAAACTTTTTATAAAAATTGACATATCAGGGCCCGGGAGATAGCATGGAGGTAAGGCCTTTGCCTTTCATGCAATAGGTTATCGGTTCGAATCCCTGTGCCCCATATGGTCCCCAGTGCCTGCCAGGAGCAATTTCTGAGCATGGAGCCAGGCGTAACCCCTGAGCACTGCCGGGTGTGACCCAAAAACTAAAAAAAAAAAAAAAATTGACATATCAAGATAAAACAATGCACTCCAATTTAAGCTTTTTTTTTTTTTTTTTGGTTTTTGGGTCACATCCGGCAGTGCTCAGGGGTTACTCCTGGCTCCATGCTCAGAAATTGCTCCTGGCAGGCACGGGGGACTATGTGGGACACCGGGATTCGAACCGATGACCTTTTGCATGAAAGGCAAATGCCTTACCTCCATGCTACCTCCCGGGCCCAACAATTTAAGCTTTTTTAATTGAAATAAGTAATGTTAGATATTCAGATTTCAGAAATAAAATAAGCACTATTATGATTATATCTAATTCAGAAAAACTGGAATTAATGAAACTTGAATAATTCAATATCTTGAATTAGTGAAAATAACCCCCAAATTAAAAAGTTGGTTTCAGAAAAAAAGGCATCAAACTTTCTGTGCACAATAAAAACATAAGAAACTTTGGAGAATGTAAAGAATATTTTTATTTATATTTTATTTATGTTTTATTTTATAAAAATATTTTATTTTCCCCTATATCACTTTTTCTTGTAAAGTCAAAACAAAGAAGCTAGCACATGGGCAGTTTGCTTAATTAGGAATATTTAAACAACCAAAGTCTTGAGATCACCAAAGACCACAATCACCTAGACCACAATCAGCTGGTACCCACTATCCACCAGTCTTCATATTGTTCTATGTGCAATGCCAATAGATAGTATTAAACACCATACGAAGTGGGCTAAAAATAAAGGAAAATAAAGTCATTTACTCAACTTGTTTATCATAGTTAGCATATGCAGATATGCCATATTAACAATTTGCATTAATATGATTAAGGAAATACAAGTTCTTGCCCAATAAACTGTGATATTATTTTGGTAGAGTTTTCAACTTAACTTGAAAAAGTGAAAAATTGTTCCTAGGAAATGTGATAAGCATGTTTATTTAAAACTTGCTTTTGTACATGTTGTGTTGAGAAAAGATAAAAAGTAAAAAACTGTTTTTACCTAAAAAATTTGTAACGTAAACAAGACATTTCTGTTGTAAGGAAGGACTAGAAGCAGTGAAAGGCTCTGACCCTATGATACTTATCACCACAACACCTCCAAACTTATCGCCATTTGGAAAGTCTTGGAAAAATGTTATCATTACGACCTGCCTTTGAAAAACAAGTTTGTCTCTAATAGAGAAACTTCCATTCTTTTTGTTTACTGTGGTGTGGCGACATGCTAAATTTGAAGCATTTTAAATGATCTTTATTGCCCAAGGTAAAAATATGTTGCTACTAGAATTATCATTTAAATCTTTCATGATATGAGGCAAAAGAGACAGTATGGGCATAAAATGCTTGATGTACATAAATAGCCAACTCTGGTTCAATCCAGGCCCAGAGCAATTGCCAGGAATGTTTCCTAAACATCCATCAAGAAAGGAATAATCTCTGAGCACTTTGGATTGTGGCCCAAATCCCCTGATCCTATACACCAAATATTATGTCCTAATCTTCAGTCTATAAACTTGAGGCAATGCTGAGATAAAAATGAAGGACAAATAAATTTACTAAAATGTAAACTTTTAACTGTCTCCCAAACTATGACCCAAATAATTTTATGTCTTTAGATTACTTTCCAGAGCTAAAGAATGATGATGATGATGGATGTCTTGCAGTGTTATTAGTAACTTTCAAGATCTGTACTGAAAAAATATAAATTTCACCTTATTTTAATTAGTTTATCTTGGAATACTCATGCAAGTGAGTCATTATCATACAAAACTGGTTGGAGAAAATAAATATTTATAGATATTTTGAAAATGAATATTATTATAGATTATAAAGTAAATACTGTTATTTGAGGATTTTTATTCTTGAATTTATGAATGGGACAACAGCCTGGGACATCAAGTATAGAAGAGCCTTATCTGATGAGGCAATATTGACTTATATGAAAATAATCAAGATAGTCCACATATCTGTTCTACTGTTAAGGATTTAAAAAAATTATTGCTGGAGAATACTCTAAATCTGAGTAATTTTTATCTTTCTAGGTATATAAGTTTTTACCTAAAAATGTTTTTACCTAAAAAATTTGAATTGTTAACAAGACTTTTTTTGTAATGAAGTACAGGAAGCATAAAAGGCTCTGACCCATGATAATTATTACAACACTTGAATTCAAGTTGCTATTTAAGTTTGTAAAGCCTTAGTTGATGTTAGGTCCATTGGACCTTTACCTGACTTACTCTATGCAAATACCATCTTTCATTCAGGGATATGTCTTTATTTTACCTAGAGTTATGTGGGATGTTTTTTCCCATATGAAACTGTTTTCATTTATGTATCTAATTTCTTTCATTTTATGTTTTCTTTGCCAGTGAATCAAGAAATTTGAAAATATTACTAAGATCTTTATTTTGGAGAGCTATACTTTTATTTTTCTTGATGTATTTTACATGGATTAGAAAAGTATTTGTTTTACAACTATAGGAAATTAAAACATACCACACCCAACATATGCCCAAGATTTGGCCTAAGATTAGTTCAAACTAAATTTGTCTAAGAATAGTTCAGACTAATTTTTGGCCGAAGAATAGTTTGAACTATTTTTGCTCTAATGCAGGAGAAGAATTCACGTTTTATTTATATGGGAATTTTACATATGTAAGGTATTCCTCCTCTCTGTAAATGGATGTGAAAGTAAAGGAGACAGTCTTAAATACATGTAACAAATAACTTTTGTGTGCTCTTTCGTATAAATGTTATTCCTCCATTATAATCATATTCTTTAATTACATATGATATTTATACTGATAATTTGGGTTATTTGAGGGTAGTTGCTTGTTATTTCTCATGAATAAGAAGTTATTTCTAATGATAAAGAATAAAATGAATAGAATATTACTTAACTTCTTTTATGTAATTTTATGTATATCAACTAATGACTGAGAAAAATAGACTAAAACATTATTTTATTCTCCACAATGTCTATTGATATAAATAGTATATTCATTGCAAAAGCAAACTTTTTTCAAAGGGATGAACACCCAGGGCTTACTCTGGGCTCTGTGCTAAAGGGCCACTAATAGCAGGTTTCAGTGGATCCAGAGGTTGTTGGTGATTGAACTTGGGTCAGCCACATACAAGGTCAGCACCTGACTTGCTCTACTTTCAGCTGGGCCCCTATTCAAATAACTTAATAATGAACATATATGAACTGGTAGTAGTGATCATTCAATAAATAGTAAAATTTAATCAGATTTCAAAGAAAAGATATTAGTACACAATCAAAGATAGAAATTAAACAATAGATCATTAATAATAATCTTACAGGAAGGAGTTGTGTGACTCTCATCATAAGTAGGTTCCCTAGATAGCTATTGTGACACAGTCATTTTTTTTTTTTAATTTTGGAATTTTGGGCCACACCAGGTGATGCTCGAGGGTTACTCCTGGCTATGTACTCAGAACACTCCTGGCTTGGGAACCATATGGGACGCTGGGGAATCTAACCATGGTCCGTCCTGGGTTAGCCGTGTGCCAGGCAAAATGCTCTACTGCTGAGCTATAGGTCCGGCCCCCAAAATAACAGTCTTAAAAAGATAGTCAAGTCCTCTCTTTTTACCCACTTCAGTCATCCTGGGAGTGCTTACCAGGATGCTGCCAATGGGAAACTTGACTTGTAAGCACAATTAGTTTTCCAGGTTTGCTTATGTCAATGTGAGAAGGTGTAGTAGGAAGATACATGTTAATCAGTAGTGGAATCCTCCCCACAAACATTTAGAGGACAGGGAATTAGAGAAAAGGTGCCCATAATAAATTGAAGGGCTTTGAACACAAGTTTTCAGAATGTCTATACCATTCAAGGAACATTCTGGAATGGGAATCCTAGTATTGTCTCCTATATGTTACCCTACCCTGGAGGAAGACAATCTCCAGAAATTATACCTAAAACTTCTCTATATCTCACATTCTCCTATGAAATTGTAAACCCCCTTAGTTTTAGTTAATACTAAAGAATCTGTTTTGTTATCTACTCTTCTTTCTACAAGCAATTATTGCTAAACAATAAATATCCAATAGAAAGGACCATTTGGACTCTCCGAGGCCTCTGACCTCCATACTTTCTCTCAGTAAACTATAGAATGAATGTGATTAAATTTGGCATGAAATATCATTAATTATTTTTTGTTTCTTAAGTCACAGTTGACTATACTCAGGCTTTCTCCTGGCTCTGCTCAGGGGTCACTCCTGGTAAGACTCATGGGCTCTTGTACTATATGTGGTACCAGGGGTCAAACCAAGATTGGGTCATGTATAATTAAATTCTTAAGATCAAGCCTTGGGGAGTTAATTTACAACTGCATAGACAGTGACAGAATTTGGGGGATATATTTAACTAGATGAGTGTGGAGATGTGTGTGCTTCCATTTCAAGAGGAAATGAGGGCAGGCCCTCGAAGATAGAATTAGATATTTAAGCTAAAATTGCCTAGGTTTATCTTGCATATCTATTCTATTTATATTGTCAAAGATTCTGCTGAAAACTAAGGATTCTATCATTCCACTTCCCCAAGAACAAAGGGTTTTCTCTTTTCAGGAAGTGGGGGTGAAGAGGCACTTCTTTTTCTTGCATAAAATAAAAACATTTGTCTGTAGCATGTGGCATGGACTCAGAATCAATATGATTTTCACTCTATTTTCAGTGTATCTCCAAAGCACAAAATATAGAAACATAGGGAAATATTTTGTCTTTTTTTTTTACTTAAAATGAAGATTACCTTTTGTATGTATTTGAGTAAAATAAGTCAGAATAGTATTAAAAGAGAACCAGGATTCTTACAGAAATCTAAAAGAAAACATTAGGTTTAGTGAGCATATTCTCAGAAGTATAGATGCCCTATATAGAATACAAGATTTATTTCAAAATGTGCTTCAAAGAGAATAATAATTTGGATAACATGACAATGAAATTAGAGGTCTCTGATCAGGGAATGTGATCTAGGGACTTATATCAGATCAAAAATAGTTCAGCATGGACTAACAGGAGGGAGATTGTGTAAAGCTTGCACCTAACCTCTAAATCCAAAGCAAAGAACAGAGAATTGAAAACATGTAAAGTAAAATATGTTTCTGAAAATAACAAATAAAGGAAAAACAAGTATGAGCTCTGCCACATTTCAGTTGGACAGATAAAGACATTTTTTCCTTTTTGATATACTTATTTTACTTTTTATTTTTGCTTTGTTTTTATTTTTGCCTATAATCAAAATAAAAATGATTAAAATGTAATTATAAGTTAATAATTAAAATTATTTAAAATTGAAATAAAAATTTACTTATTTGTTTTGCTTTGGGGTCATACATAGTTTTGAAGTCTCAAATTAATTCTGTCTGTGATCAGGAATCACTTCGGCAATTCCTGATTGCTTAGGAAAGTAGATAAGAGGCAGGAGGATTGAACTTGTTCTTAGCTTCATGCAATACAAATGCCTTAATGCCTCACTATCTCTCTGACCTAATTGCTTTCTATACTGGACCATTCCCAAACTTCCTTCTGCAATAGCTTCATTTTTAAAAATTAGAATTAAGGACTGAAGTGATAGTACACAAATAGGGTCTTGTCATGCATAAGGCAGCCTAGGTTTCATCCTTAGGATCAACTAAGTTCCTTCTGTTCCCACTATTGACAGGAGTAATTCCTGGGAATTGAGCCAAGATAAACACCCTTGCACCACATAGGGGTAACCACATAAGAAAAATAAAATAAATAAAAAAAATGTAGAATTATGTACAATTATTATTATCTTATTTTCCTAGATAAATGACAACATTTCATGTGAAAATATAATATTCCTCCTAATAAGAGTAGTAACCATGGAAAACTTTATATGAAAAAATATTCTGTACTATATTCTAAGTAGATTAGATCATTTAGTGTAGTATTAATCCAGAATCTGTTCTATTATTCCTTAAAATACCTATGGAAATATTTTATCAATTGTCTAATTAGGCAGTTTATCTCTCTATGAGTTTTTAATGTTAGAGCATTTCTCTATTTCTTTAATAGTTCAAGTGTTAGAGTTAGGGTTTAGGTTTATATTTAGAAATATAAAAATTAAGAAGCAGTTAAAGCATATGCCAAAGTACCTACAAAGGTAGGTTTGTTTTATAGGCAAAAGGTATTTTTTGGGGGGAGGCACACCCGGTGATGCTCAGGGGTTATGCGTGGCTATTCACTCAGAAATCGCTCCTGGCTTGGGGGAACTATATGGGACTGCTGGTAATAGAACTGCGGTCCATCCTAGGCTCGCACAGGTAAGACAGACGACGCCTATGGCTCTGAGCCACAGCTCCGCCCCCAAAAGGTATTTTTGGTTCTCATTCATTTCAATTTTATACAGATGTAGCTTTCTTCATTTAAGTTCTGAAGTTGTCAAAAAAGCAATCATCATATGAATTTGATCTTGGGTGATCATTGGTTTTGAAGTATAATTGCTACATAATATACATGCAGTAAGCAATTGACCAAGTTGGGAAAAGAATCAGGAAACTTGTGTCTTATGAGAAAATATTCTGTCATGTAGATATTACTTAAACAAAAACTATATCCTCACTTCCTCATGCAAACATCTACCCTTATTTATACACTTTTGTTATAAAAGAACCAGTAACTATTAATGTCAGCAATAATCAATATACATCAAAATACCTTCCCATTTTTTATAACCAACACACTAATACTGGAAGAATTCTACATTCATGTCTTAAAAAGTTAGTAACAGAAATCATTAACAGACACCTAAAAATTACAGAAAATAAAACTGGTTGGAGTAAGATAAATCTTGGAGCACCAATTCTAATTTAGATGACCCTCATCTTCATTATATTCTCATTATAATGCATTTACATTACAGAAAGTATGTCCACTATTAGAATCTACAGTTTGATTTAGAATTAGCTATAATCTAGTTTTGCTGTAAAACTAAGTACAACCATGACAGGGTCAAGTTAGAAATAACTGCTTGTTTGGCTTCTGTGACTTAGCTTTGCAATAATGCTGACAGGACTGATACTAGGAACTGGCCTCCTGTTAAAATACCAGGAATTATCACAATGATCATAACATTCATATAAGGCTAACAACATTGGCCTGATGTTGAGATGATATCCCCACTCTGGGCCCAACACGGCACAATGGATCTAGAGGTGAGAAATCTCCCTTAACTGGGAAAAGACAACCAACCCTCACAGTTTGTCTGATGCAACTTACCGGTATATCCTTTAACAAATCCTAGCCTTTTGGCTGATGCAAATTTGTACAAAGGAGCAATAATTTAAAGATAAATTACTGATGGTGAAAATCCCCTATACTGAAGCTCTAGATACCCTATAAAAATGGCCTGCGAGCCATTCTCAGGGTCATCACTTCTTAGGATATGTTGGGTGCCAGGATGCTGAAATAAACTCCTTTGCTTTTGCATTGTTGTACTGTTTGCCTTTTAATAATGGATTGCAGAGTTGGGATCTAACACCCAGTTCCATATTGACAATCAAAAAATACCCAACAGTAATTAATACCTGGGTAGTGTTTGTCTTCTGAAAATAATACTACTTTTTTCTCCTTATACTGCATATTTATTCTATCTATATTAATTTATCTTTTTTTATATCTATATTTGTTAAGAAGCAATGCTCTTTTTCTTGAGTATACATTCTCTCCAATTCTTACATGTGTACATTTTGATTAAATATACTTATTTGATTTTCTGACATACCTTAAATTCTTTTTTTCAGTTGATGCTAAGAAGCTGGACTGAGAAAGAATGGTGGATTCTGTGGGTTGAACTAGAAATGTTAGGTGGGCCTGAATCTGCCTGAAATATGATCCTCAAATATACCTTGTTTTTGGTTTGTTCTTATCCAGATTTGAAATGCCTTCATTTTGTTTTATTTTCAGTGCTCTCTTAGGATATTTTTTCTCTTACCATGTCAAATTCTAGAAGAAAATGTTAAAGATTTGTTTCAGTAACTTGTTTTTGTGAAAATAAAAGAAAAATGATAAGAATGCTTTTGTATAGTAAACATATGAAAAATAGGTTAGACAAAAAATGAACTGTATACTAAATGTCTATACTTAGAGGTCTGACCGGCTGCTAAAAGTAGACTTTCCAACAGAAAGATCCTGCATACTGTATAGTCATTGATTGTCATTCACAGAACATCATAAAATCTCAGAAAGAAGGCTGAATAATTTTCTGAACATACAGGGACAACAGATCATAAGAGCATTTCAACCTCTTTGTGCAGGTCACGGGAAGAATATGTTGCTAACAGTAGTTGCATTGCTTACAAACACAATAGAACAAAGATATTCCATGCTATATATTAAAAAAAAAACACAGAGAAAATCTGTAGCTAACTCAAGATATAGCCTTGTTAAACTTTTTTCTCTTCCCTATTTCCTTCAGAATAGATCCACTTTAATTGAAGTTTCATACATGTACTTACTATATTTCCAGGTAAACTTTAGCTCCTGATTGTATTTTCTAGTTTTATCAGAACTAGGAAGTGAGAGGGAGAAACATCTTCCAACAAATTACTTTTAATGCTCAAGACAATATCTGGCTGGTAACCAGTTAGATTAATACAGACTGTCTGTAATATTCTTTCTTGGTTGAGCAAAAGGGAATCAGACAAAAAAGTACACAAATCAAACATTGAGCTACAGGCAGTTTAAATCACTGATTCCTGAAATGGAAGCAAATGAAGAAAGTGAGTCTATGAGAAAATATACACAAATTAATAATATGAAAATATAATTTTTATAAATATAAAATGCATTTACAAAGTTTAGGAAAATTAATTTTGTAGTACATGAACAAGAAAATAATATCATGGTGAGTTTTTTAATAATGTCATTTCACATAAAATAAGAACAAAAAACCGATGATTTCAGAAAGTAAAACCAAACATTTTTTAATTCAAAAGCAGCTCATGGTAATATGCTTAGAAAAATAAATAAAAAAATAAAGGTACTCAAACAAATGACACATGATAAAATGGTACACAATGGAAAAGAAATAATTTTCTCCTAAAGTCAGAATGAGGGAACGTATTCATTTTAAACATTCTAGTCAGCCTTTACTAAATGTCCTACACTTTACCAAAGACTTTGAGTAATTGAGAAAGAGTATATCATATTTGCAGATTTCATAGAAAATATTTTATTTTCAGATAAAATTTAGTCATTTAAATAAATTATAGGTAGTAAAATATCAGTTATTAAACTTTAGCTTTATTCTAAGAAACTTATTTTTCTTTTCTTTATTTTTTAAAAGAACCAGACCCATTGGAATCCATGGATGAGTATCACTCTTGGCATAAATCTGGTATATTACTAGAACAATAGCAGGCAGTGCTGGTAGAAGAGTGTGATATTAGGAATTGAACTTTTGGCCTCTGTACATGTACTTTACCACTTGCATTAACTCTGTGGTCCTCAATGTTTTATAAATAATTATAAATAATAAAATATGAAAAAAAGCAATATAGAAGATGTATGTTACCAAATTTCAGGAATTATTATTGTCATTATAATGTATGTGCTACTTGTCTGAGATGAACATGTTAATAGATCTGAAAAGATAAATCAGAAATAATTTTACATTTGTACAAATCTATAGAAATTTTAAAACAATAATAATATCACCCAAATGGGAAGGCCAGATAAATAGTCTAGCAGATAAGGCAATTAATTTGCAATTGACTAACTTGGATCACTTTATTCAAGTATACTTGGATAGCTCTATCGAGCAAAAATTTGATATTCAAGTGAGCTTATTAGTAAAAGTAAAGTTAGAACAGTCTTCTCATCAGAAATCACAAAGGGAGTTGAGAATGGGGTGTCTAATAACAATATTTTTTTTTGGGCCACACCTGTTTGATGCTCAGGGGTTACTCCCAGCTAAGCGCTCAGAAATTGCCCCTGCTTGGGGGGACCACATGGGACGCTGGGGGATCAAACCATGGTCCTTCCTTGGCTAGCGCTTGCAAGGCAGACACCTTACCTCTAGCACAACCTCATCGGTTCCGTCTAATAACAATTACCTCACTAATGCTTACCTGGAAACTGCAGATGGAGAGTTTACACACTTAAGAAGGCTGAAACTAGTGTATAATTGTGAATAAGGCTTTTGTGGTCTTTGCCATAATGGTTCCATATTGGTTTGAATGTCTCTTGTGTGTGTGTGTTTTCCACAATTATTTTTTTCAATTGGAGGGGACACATCTGGCTGTGCTCAAAGATTATTCTTGACTCTGTGCATAAGGATCTCTTGGTAGCCCTTAGTGAACAATGCATGGAATAGAACCCAAGTCAACATGTCCAAGGCAAGCTCTTCATTCTATCTTTCAGCCACTCCAGTAATTGTAGTCTATTACTAGGAATAGCTCTGCAGGCAGAGGTCTCCAATCCCCATATTGGGTGATCTTGATTGTCCCTGCACCAGAGTGCCCACATTATTCTAGAAATGATTAACCAGAACTTCCTAAATACAATGATTGCATGCAAATTATTAATATCATGTTTCCAAATTTAGTAGAAGGAAGTTAAAAAGGAAATTAGGAGAAAAGAGACTATTAATCATATTAATAAGTACTGAATTTAAATAAACTCTAGATTGATTATAAAGTTGATCTTAATTTAATTTAATTTTTTTGGCTTTCGGGTCACACCCATGTCATTAAAGGGGTCACTTTGGGTTCTGCATTCAGAAATTGATCCTGGCAAGCTGGGGTGACCATATGGGATGCCAGGATTTGAACCACCATCCATTCTGGATTGACTGTGTGCAAGGTAATACCTACCATTGTGCTACCTCTCCAGCCCCTGAATTTTAAAAATTTTAACATATATTTATATTTCTACTATAAATAATTTAAATAGTTAAGGTCATGGCACTTTTATGGTTATATTATATAATTATACATATATAAATTCAGGTGATTTCCTAGTAACACTAGAAAATGAGCATTACTCAGTTCTTGCTCTGTCAAGTGACAGTACAGGATTTGGTAGAAAATATTTTTCTGAAATTTTGAAAAGATATACAGGGCACTGACAGAACTTTACTAGAAAAAATTCTAACCCCATCAAAAAATGGGGAGAAGAAATGAACAGACACTTTGATAAAAAAGAAATACAATTGGCCAAAAGCACATGAAAAAAACGCTCCTCATCACTAATCATGAGGGAGATGCAAATCAAAATAACAATGAGGTACTATCTCACACCACAGAGATTGGAATACATCACAAAGAACGAGAACAATCAGTGTTGGAGGGGATGTGGAGAAAAAGGAACTCTTATCCACTGCTGACGGGAATGCCTTCTAGTCCAACCTTTATGGAAAGCAAAATGGAGATTCCTCCAAAAACTGGAAATTGAGCTTCCATTCAATTTAGCTATACCACTCTTAGGGATATACCTTTGGAACACAATAATACAATACAAAAATCCCTTCCTCACACCTATATTTATTGCAGCACTATTCACAATAACCAGGCTCTAGAAACAACCAAGATGCCCTTGAATGGCTAAAGAGACTGTGGTACATATACACAATGGAATATTATGCAGCCATCAGGAGAGAAAGTCATGAGATTTTCCTATACATGAATGTACATGGAATCTATCATGCTGAGTGAAATAAGTCAGAAGGAGAGAGAGATTCAGAATAGTCTCACTCATCTATGGGTTTTAAGAAAAATAAAAGTCATTTTTGCAACAATCCTCAGAGACAAATAGAGGAGGGCTGAAACTTCCAGCTCACTTTGTGAAGCTCACCACAAAGAGTGGCAAGTGCAGTTATAGAAATAAATACATTGAGAACTACCATAACCATGTGAATGAATGAGGGAAGTTAAAATTCTGTCTAGAGTACTGGTGGGGGTGGGGTGGGATGGAGGGAGATTTGAAACATTGGTGGTGGGAATGTTGCACTGGTGAAGGGGGGTGTTCTTTACGTGACTGAAACCTAATCACAATCATATTTGTAATGAAGATGTTTAAATAAAGATTGTATATAAACATTTTTGAACAGATATTTGAGAGAATCAATCTATACAGTAATATTTTTAATTATAAAGCAATTTACCATGCTTCTGGCTCACAACAAACTCTACATTTTATATAATTAAGAATGCAAATGGAAGCCTTTTCTTCTAGCTAAACTCATATTGTGTTTTGTAATCCATTGAGAGTTTTATGAGAATACTTACAATAAAAAGCCTTGACAATCTCTAAATCTAAATAATAGTGAAAGGTATAAATGATGAATTTCATATGTGTAATTGCTAATTTTTATTTTTACTCTAAAAATAGCATTAGACTATCACATAAATAGTAAATATAATTGATATTTTATTTGAATGATCTTTTTCAAATAATTCAAAATATACAGTTATTGTTACAAAGTAATATATAAGCAATGACAAGATTTATTAATCCAATAAGTCCTTTAGCATCAACTCATTTATATGTTGATGAATCTTACTAATGTTATGGGACAATGAACTGACAATTATATTACTTAAAGAAAACAAATTGTTTATTACTAAACAGACATCCTAGTGTCATTAATTCTTAATAATCACTTGTAGTGATGATTTTAAATATTTTAATCACTATCAACAAAACCAAATGTGACATTATTTTAGAAATTACACAGAAATGATTGCTTTCTCCTTGGATTAATTTCTAAAACACTGCCACCTTGTGGTACTCATCTCAGAACCTCTGCGTCATTTATTACATAAACTGTAAATGAAAAGAATGACAAAATTTATAACCTAATAGGACATATAAACAGACTTCAGTAAATAACCTGAACAAGTAGATATCAAGAAAATCCTGTTTCAATCAATTATTAAAATATTTTCTTAGTATTCATTCAAATGAGAATCTAATGCAGAATTTCAGAAGCAGAAAATACTGTGTTCTTTTCGACTATAAATTTCTAAAGGGAATTTCAAGAAGAAATTTGATCAGATAGTACCATTCTCTCTAAAGAGAAAACACTGATCTCAATTCAATTCATTACATTACAACTACTTAGCATATGTTATATAAGTTTTACATAATTTTTGGCAAACAAACATGGGACAAAAGCTAGTGTGATGTTCTTTGGCTCTTAACAGAAGCTGATCTCATTTGCATTTGTGTTTGAGGTGTCCAATTTTAGGACACATATTCTCATTTTATCATAGTTTGGTTTGATATTCTGGATTGAACTTTTCTTTATCTGTATCATCACAAAATGTAAATATGCATCAGGTTGTCTGAGAACATTATTTGTTCAAAATTGTTTATTGTATTGAGGAAGGTGAAAAAGAATGATTCTCTGTTGGAACCATTGCCTATGTGGCATTTGCATTTTCCCATAAGCTTATATGTATTTACTCTGGTTATTTTGGCATCTTCACTCATTTTAAACATGCATACATTAAGATAATGAATATCTCTGAATTATCTCTATATTTTGGAGGGATGTGTTAGAGTATGACTAGTGATGACTAGTAATGGAAGAATCTCCTCCCCAGAATTGATCAATATCCTGTACCCTGTACTGAGTGTACTCTATATAGTTATTACAAGCTTTAAGACTCGTTATTTTGAAATTTTACAATTGAGAGATCAAAGTATATGGTAGGAGGATTTAGGGTCATATTCAGCAGGGCTCAGGGCTTACCCCTGATTCTGAGCACATGGTGGTGTTTGAGGAATTATGTGGTACAAAAGATCAAGGATGAGTCAAATGCTTGCAAAGCAAATGCTTTAACCTATGTACTCTCTTTTCAGCCAGAAAATTAACACTTCTTTAGATCACTTAACATACAGTAAAATTGGTCTTATCATACAGTATTTAACTTAATGTTAATATCCTAAGACATATGCACAGTGTTAGCTGAGGATTTACTGTAAAACTAAGAGAAAACAGCTTTTCATTATGTCAGTAAAATATGGTTAGTTTAACTGTTCACTTAAACATGATTTAATGTTCAATTTACTCAATTGTTTTTACTTTTAATTTTGCTGAAGATAGGTGAAAGAATATTAACATAATTTGAAGAGTATTTTAAAATATTTTCATATCACACCTTTCATCTGAATTTATAAGCTCTTTAAGTTAATATAAGTAATAAATTACAACACTGTTGTTTATTTTGTAAATATCTTATTATATATAAAATGCAGCTAAATAGTTTAAGTAAAGAGAAGTTTCTTGAATTTTCCTAGTAAATGAATAGATAGATTTCTATAAAGCTTCAAGAGCTCTTGACTAAAAGTGACCATACAATATTTATAAGCACTTAGAAGCTTGGCTTAAGGTTACTCTGATCATTGAAGCAAAAGGGAGCCTTTTTAGACTGACACTAGGGTAAAATGTTCTTAAGCTGAGTGCAGAGCAGTTTTAAAAGGAAAAATCCCTTTAAGGCAACTTAATTCTGCTCTCAAGACATTTTTTTCTGTGATTGAAGTTATACAAGAACTACCAATGAACTCAACCTTGTAATAAGATTGCTTTGTATCTTTGCCAAATGTTTTGTACATCTCTGCATCCCATTGCAAAATTCAAGTTTTTACTTTTCACTGCAAAGTATTTAGTGTCTCTTTTCCTTCAATATTGAATCTATTTATTATCATACTTCCTTTGTATCATCAATTTCAAATTAATGTTTTTAAGAAATATGCAAATATCTATAAAAACAATGCTATTTTGGCAAAGTCAAAGTATTCTATTTTATTTTATTTTTCTATTTTTTGGGGGGAGGTGGTTGGGGACATACCTGGCAGTGCTCAGGGGATATTTCTGGTTCTGTGCTCAGAAATTGCTCTTGGCAGGTGTAGGGATCCTACGAGATGTCTGGGTTAGCCGCCTACAAGGCAAATACCGTACCTGCTCTGGTCTCAGTAATCCATTTTCATATGAACTTACTCTTCCCAAATTCTTATTATTGTTAATGATTTAGGTTAAAAGAACACTTAAAAACATAGCACTTGAAAATAATACTAATTTGTAGGAGAGGAATTTGTGGAAGACTCTCAAGCAGTGATCAAAGAACTTAGGGCCACTCTCTAAGTCAAGCACTTTGAACAGCTCAATGCTGTAGCACACACATGTACTAAGATCCTGTGGTGAATGGGCCACCATTACCAATGCAATAGTATTTAAGTGTCCCCTAAGAATGTACCTAGAGATGATGAAAGAGCTATATGGTGACAACATACATAGAGATATACCTAAACATGTGCGAAACAACAAAATAAATATTGTCAAAGTGAACTTTTTAGAAATATAAAATATATTTATTTTTGAATAGTAATACTGGCATATTACATGATATATACAGAGCTCACTATATGACCTTACATCATATGTAGGGGATGCTCTATTTACACTTGTGTAATATAAATCCTCAGTGTACCTGAAAAACTATATTGCTGACATTAATATAGAAATGTTTTAGTATGATAGTTAAAGAATAAACCTGAAAAACAGACAAATAATTTGCTAAATAAAGATATATCACAGGGGTTAAGAAACATGCCTTGCATGTCAGCAACCCTGATTTAATCTTTGGCAACACAGGGACCTCTAAGCATTGTTGTACATAGTCCTGAAAACCCTCATAAATCATAACTGTAAAGACCTCTGTGCATGATCTGGATCACAGAACTGAAACCTATATTTCATCCTCAATGCCCCCAGTTCGTTCCTGAAGCCTCCTAAGCCACAGCATCACTTAGAAAATCCCTTAAATAAAATGTCACTTAAAATTATTTTAATAAATTTAAAGGATATTGCACATACATACATGGAATCTTAGAAATGTATTTTTAACACAACAGCAATGGACCAAATAATATCATTTTCTCAGGTTTTAGTAATGAACTATATGGTCAGTTAGTAAAAATTACAGGGAATGCTCCCTAGATCTTCCAAGAATTTCTTGGAAGCCCCACAAATCATATTTTTACAGTTTTATTATTTTACTTATTGACTACATAAATTTAATGGTTACACCATCATGTCTCTATAGATATAAAAGTCTTATTATACATACCAGCAAAGTTCTTCTATCAATTTGCTAGTCAGATTGACCTCAGTCAATTAATGATTAATGTTTATTTACTTTTTCTTTTTTGTCTTCCTCTTTGGTAACCACCATATTTTTTAGAATAGAAGTTATGTTGTAACTTGTTCATTTTGATTATTCTTATTTTTCAAAACATTTCCACTTATTTTTACTCTCTAATTTTTTTAATTTATCACAACTAATGAACATTTCACTCATTCATTCATTAAATTAGCTACTTTTCTTTTTAACATTTCTAAATTGTATTTTACTATGTCAGCAGTTGCTCCAGAAACTGCCCAGATATAAATTGAGTAATATTGTCCATGTTGTGTTTCTTTAATATAATAATTTTTACTGTGACCAAAGAGTTAATAACAAAATTTTCACGGTAGTATTTAAGGTACATACATAGTGACAATGAATCAGGGCCATTTCTAACACCAGGGTTGTCCTCTTCACTCCACCCCTATTTCCAGCATTGCATCTCATATTCCTCCTTTGTCTCCCAGAGTGCTAGTGAAACTGTTCCCCTCTGTGTATAGCTTGTTGTAGATAGGGTATCTATTCTGTTTTTGACTTTAGGTTTGATGTTATGTCAGATAATTTTTTTTT
>PVKC010014741.1:0-21945 GCA_004027635.1 Crocidura indochinensis | reverse complement strand
AAAAAAAAAAAAATGTTAAAAAATAAAGGCATAATCTAAATATATGTTGGTGTAATAACTTTAGGATTTATTAATTAGTTGAAATGGTGATATTAAGACATCTTTTATAATCTGAACCATGAGGTTTCTTTTATCACAGATTTCATATGAGATAATAAGCACATTCAACTTATATGGTAATGCATGCCACATGTTGAATGAGAGTATTTTTTTTTTTGGATTTTAAAGAGAGAATAGTTGTAATAGTCTTCTATTCTTGCAAGTGCCTCTAAATCCCTAAGGATATTGGTTGTATTGTCAACCTGCTTTGTTGCATTACACTCAATTCAACACTATTTTTTTCAAATTGCTTAAAATGGCCCAGTTGTGCAGAATATAGAGCTCTTCATTACATGAGGCATTAGATTCTCTTCCTCCCACGGCCCTTTTTTTTTAATTAGCATCCACTTAGACAATGTTAGAGAATTACTTTCTCTTAAGGATATTGCAGTTTGTAGACACATTTACCCTTATGATTTTCTGTATGTGTACCCAAGATTAAGCATCATTGAACAACAACCCCTCAAGTAACTTTTCTCTTATCTTTCCTTTAATTTTTAAATGAAAACTCTTTAATTAACCCAAGAAACCATTCAGGAGTGGTCATTCATACTATTTTCCTGTAGCATTTCTTCTTTTTTGCATAGAAAAATTGATATTAATTTATAAATTCAACCATATTAGATTTGACGAATGAAGTGATATATCAAAATTGATGAAAGTTAAATATAATAAATATATCTATTTTCTTAAAGCTTACTCATTTTTGGTATATGTAATTGGATTCATCTAAGATAACACTGGATTGCAACTTCATTTTTTCATAATTTTTGTATAAATTTAATATTTACATTTAGAATGGCTCTTCAATTTTTAATGATAGATAGCCTTAATAAAAATTAAAATATATTTTCTTCAAATAGTATATACTAGAAGAGATGGTGTATGATTTAGATAGATTAATAAATGTTCAGAATTGGAAGTAATATTTATAATATAATTTATTCAATTCCTTGTAACCTTGGATAAAACTCTAATCCTCTGAGGTTCACAGTTTTTACATATTTCAGTGCATAGAAATGTATATCAACGTATGGCCTCAGAAAGTCCATAAAGCATTAACAATTAGATAATTTATAAATACTATCTCAAGGTAAATGCTTTAATACTTGTAGCCAGAAGCAGATAAAAGTGTTACTATTCTACATTATATTATTGTAGTATACATATATTTCTATATTTAAAATTAATCTGTTTTCTTCATGGTAGAAGATTATGAGAGGATTAGAATAAATGGTTACTATTTATTTATTATTTATTTGACAGAACTGACACTGCGAACTTGACTGAATATGTTAACAAGAGGGTACATTACATTGCTTTTCTCTGATATGTAACTTTAAGAACTCAGTCTTGGAGAGTATAAAAAATGATTTCCGATTAGCTTACTTCAGAAGTAAAAATACATATTTCAGCATGATTTAAAAATATATATCAAATGCCAACAAAAACAGAAGAAACTATTATTTTTACTCAGTTCTATAAAATGATTTTATTTCATTCTAAGTTGTCATGTAGAAAATACCTAGTTATTTTCCAGATGTATAAACCCAGACTTTGTGAACATATATAAACCCATACATTGTAAACCATCTATATGACCATAAATTTATATATTTTTAATTTAGAATGTTATTATTTTGACATAAAGAAGAAATAAAATCTAAGAGAAAGTTTAAATATTCAAAATTTCTTCCAAGGCAAACCATAAAATATCAGTTTTAGGTGTTCACTGTTTGATAGCACAGTTGCCACTGTCATTATTCTTAATTATTTTTGACATTTTGTCCTTTATACCACTAGGTACCTTGGAGAATAGAAATAATCAGCTGGGAGTCAGGAATATCTAATTATCTATATTGTATTAAAATATATTATTGTACATGTAACATTAATTATGAAAATTGGTGGTAAACCCTGACAGTAGCAATATATCTTAGAAAAGATTCCTAGCCATAAGTTTAGAAGTTCTGTCCTCATTTTCTTTATTCTATGAACTAGCAAAATATTATTTGCATTAAGAAATACATTCAAGAGAAGTTGTAAAGAATTGTATCATAGGGAATTTATAATAATTATGATTAAGTATTCAGTGCACTAAAATGATTATTTAAATAATTTTTATTTCTTGTATCAGTGTATACATATTTTCCACATCTACACCTACACTATTATTTATTATATTAATTTTTATTCATATTTTTGCAATGTGCATATCTTGCTTATTTCTGGTACTATATTAAGGGATTGCTTCAGGCAAGCTTGAGAGAAAATCTGGGGTTCCCTAGATCAAACCCAGCTCAGCCTTATGAAAGGCAAGTACAATACTTAGTGCACTATCATTCTAAGACACTAACACAAGTTTTGGATTGTATTTATGTTATATACTAAGAAGGAGATAGGCAAATATCTAGTCCTTCAGATACATACATTGACACATTTGTTCCCTTAAAAATATTTTTGAAATTTGACCCATCAAGAATATCCATGGTTAGAAAATATCCCTGTGTTCATACAGATCTTAACATAAATTTATTGTTTATGGTTTGCAGAATTTATACATAAAATATAACGCCATACTTTTAGTTCAATAATTTTTTGTTGGTTGTAATTGTTAATATATTCCTTCCTGTATTAATTTTCTATCTAATATAGTAACATTAGATTAGTGAATGTATCTGAATTAGACTCTTATAGAAATCTGGAATTTGGATGTGAGGGCGATCTGGCCAGGGTTGATTTGGCTGATCTGGCTGGGTAGGCGGGTGTCCACTTCTTCCCTCACCGCTTCATGTGCATCACTCCTGAAGCTGCGTGCTCGGTCGAAAAGGATGGCCTTCCCTCAATAGAGACGGACTGTTCTTCGGTGGAGGGTATACGAGTAGCTGCGCTCCCCTGCTAGAATCTCCAAGCAAGCTCTCAAGGTCCATTGTAGAAGAACGTAGGGTAATCAAGCTTCCAAGAATCCAGACATCCAAATGATGTGGCAGTCTGCCTTCCTTTAAGAAAAAAAAAAGAGAGAGAAAAATCAGGAATTTATAGCAGAGCTATGTGACAGCGCGTCCTAAATGAGAAAAATGAATAGAAGGATACAAGTTGAAAAAGTGACCTCACGTCTTGGTGCATAAACAAGTCACTTACATTTGAATGTGCCTGAATATGACTTGATCTTTATTAGTAAAGTCAGAGAATTAAAGGAGTTTTGTTAAATACCTACATACAATATGAGATACTAGTTATGGAAACAATTTAATCAAAGAATTATTGAAAAATACAGTAAAAGTAGAAAATGGGTATTCATTTTAAAGATGGTTTTTGTTTGTTTGGATGTCAACGCACTCTACTCAGGACTTACTCCTGGTGTATGACATTGGAATTTGAGGTAACAGCCATGCAAGAACTACTGGGCATCTAATTTGCATTTTTTGCATCTAATTTGCATCTAAGTTTCATCTTCCAATTGCACAAACTTTGGATAATTGGTGTCTTTTAATCAGTAATTTAGATATAACCTAGTATAATTGGTTTCTTCTATTATTTAGAGAATTCTTATTTATTATAATTTTTGTACTTACTACTCATAAAGAGCATGGAACATTGTCTTCTTACAAATTAAGGAAGCCTGAGTAAAACATTAGGTTTCAATTACCAGTAAACCAATAGACCATTGATCAGATGGTTTCAGAAGAAAAAAAATATAATATTAATCTTTCTTCCACTGGTTTGTAATATAATTTTTTGGGGGGATGGAGAGCTACTAGATTCATCCTAGTGGTGCTGGGAATTGAACCCTAGGTTGAGCATACATTAAAAAAAAGTGCCCTAATACTGTAGTAACTCTCATGCTCTATAATAGAACATCATTATTTTAAAAACCCTGATAAATGTCAGAAGTTGATGGCAAAACATCATCCTTACATTTACAGGTGGATTTAACTGATAAAATACAGAGAACAAATAAATCAGTAAGTTATCCCACTGGTTCTCAAATATCTCCCTTGTTAAACTCAAATATAACTGATATCTCTATGGCTGGACAAGTGAAAATGTGTAGCCAATTTGCTAGCACATATAGTAAAAAAAAAAGGAAAAAACCAACCAGATATGTAATTGACATAAAGTTCTCATCAATTTCATATTAACCAAGTCAAAGCAAATAAAGAAAAATTAATGTGAAACTTCAAAACTATCATGGTTATAATAAAAATATGTAAATAGGATCAGAAAAATAGTAGATCAGGTATAGTACATATCTTATATGAGACTAACAGGGTTGAATCTCTAGCTCCCTAGATGTTTTTGCCTTTCTAGTAGTGACCATTGAGTGAAGAATTAGAAATTGTCCTGAGCACCGCTTGCTCTGACCTAAAAACAATAAGAAATAAGATAATGCAAATAAAATGTTCTCTATACTAGATATAGATATAATTAGATGGCTTAAGAAACAGTGAGGTAAGTACACTTAGACTTTTATTGATAAGATAAAACTCAAGAATATTTTTTCATGGGACAAAGTTCTTGATGTAGCTTTTGGATAGAACAAAAAAGTATCCTTTGTGGGAAAAAAAAAAGTTCCCATGATATGATATTTAGAGAAACAAGGCAGGAAACACTGTTTAACTTTATAAATAGAATTTTATAAAATTGTTTAAAAATTGATAAGTTATATATGCATACATATGTATATATAACTTACAATTTATAAATTTATATATATATATATTATTTGTTTGAAGGACACACCAGGTGGTACTCAAAACTTACTCTTGGCTCTATTTTCAATGGTTAAACCTATCAGTGCTTTAGGGACCAAATGTGGTGATAAAAGTCAAACTTTACATAGCAAAATGCAATATATGTACAAGACCTTTGTATTATATCTCTGACCTACAACTTCTGTTTTTTTTTTTTTTTCATCAGAATTCTTGCTACATTATACTTTTGATATGAATGTGGCTGCTACAAAAGCAATTTTCTTTGAAAGTCTACCAAGGCACTGCTAGTCAATTAATTGTTGAAGAATGCAGAGAAAAAGCTTAATGGTAGCACTGGAAATTAAGTTATTATTTTTATAATTGTATAACAAGATTAGAAAATGAAGATCATTATTGTACATTTTATCTATGTCTAACTACTTTGCATTAATGTTTTTATTTCTTGATTACACTTTTTCCATCTAGTATTTTTAAGATTATTTTAGTGAATATAGTAAAATTCTTGGGCTTGGAGAATTACTTAAATGTAGAAAATATTCAAAAGAAACATTCCTATTACCTCACTATACTTATAGCTGGAAAAATAATAGGCAAGGTAAAGTCAAGCTCCTAACTTTTGACGTGATAATTCTGTATTAACTTCTCAAGAATATGAAATATTGCACTATTAGAAAGCATATAGACATTACGAATTTTCTTTTGTTTCAGTTCCTAATAGAACTACTAGTATTTTATGAGGTATAAAGAATATTAATATAGGATATTTGCAATGTTAATATAGGATATTTGCAATGAAAAAGGATCATGTCATAATAATAAATGAATTCCAAGGTAAAATTTCATATACAAAATTATAGTTTATCTCTTATTTACTTGTATTGTTAAAAATACAATTCAAAATATAAATATTTGACTTTATTAAATTCTCTGTGAATCAGGAAACAGCCAATTTAGAAAATAAGAGTTTACTGTAAGACTTTTTATAAAATGAAAGTTTATTATATAAAAAGATGGTAGAAGAATAACAGAAACAATATTAATTCATATCAAACTTCCTTTTCCAGAGAGCAGGTAGGAAACCTGTGGAAGACCAGTGGGTGGTAGAAGCAACATCATCAGGAAAGCAGCAGGCGGCCCAGGTGGGCATCACCAATTGGATGAAAGCAGTGTACAGACAGATATGTGAAAGAACAAACTTTGGTCCTCCCACAGGTCATATCCCATGCCCAAGAGAATGGTCTCCTGAGCTGACAGCCACTTACATGAACACAGATACTCATTTACACTCATAAGCTGACTTGAGACCTCCCAGGCAGTGCAGAAGACTTATAGTGATTTAGCAAAGAAGCACCCTGTGTCTACAAAATAATACATGGCAGAAGAAAACAAAACCTCACCATTTCTTCTGTATAAAAATTGCAAATCTGAAGCCAAAAATCAACAGTAACCCCTCATATATTCACTTTGAAATACTGTTCAGGTAGGAATGCATTGGATATTCGACAAGCTCAAAGAAACAATGGAATATTCAGCCAATAACACGCAAGAGCATATAAGAGTAGAATTGAGAAAAATAAAAAGGAAATTCAGAGATAAAAATTTTGGTGGTGAAATGAAAAATTAATTGCAAGGCCTCACCAGCAAGGAATATAACAGCAGCAGAGGACTGAATAAGTGAAAAACATTAATAAGAGATAAAGTCCAGAAAACATCCAGACAGCAAAAATATCATGGAAAGATCTCAAAATAAATAAACAGAATACAACAGAACTGGGATAAATTCAATGGGAAGAACATAAGAACCACTTGAGTCCCAGAGAGCCTGGAAAATTGTTTCTATGAAAAAGCAATAGTCAAAAACATCATTGGTGAGAATACCCAGAGTTGAAGAGCACCTAAAAATACCAGGACACTCAAAAAAGTATCAGCTAAGTAAAATTAAAAATAAAAGAGAAAGAAAAATAATGAATAAAAATACCCAAAGCATAGAAGTCTTGATGAAAATAACATGGATAGAAATACAATACTGAAAGTAAAAAAAAGGGGGGGGGGAGGGAATTACATACAAAGGGGCATCCCAAAGATATATTACTGATTTACCAAAAACAATCCGCCGAGTCTGCATACATGCAATTTTAAAAAATCCGTGAATTTAATGCTTCATGATTATCACTAGCAATTATACTGTCATCCATATTTGAAGGAAAGATACAGAGGAAAACAAGACACAGAGGAACTCAAAACTACAGACTCAAAACTAACTTTAAAAAGAAGTACTGGGGCTGAAGCTATAGCACAGGGGGAAGACATTTATCTTGTCTATGGCAGCCCTGATTTTATTCCTCAGTATTTCATATGGTACCCAAAGCCTGACAAGATTAATTTCTGAATTTAGAGCCAGAAGTTACCCGTGGCCCTGCCAGTGTTTCCCAAATCTCTACCCCAAAAATAAAGAACTGAAGTGGATGCATTAAGACAAAATTAACCTTATAAGCATATTAAACTACTACTAACAGATGGCACAAAATTTTCTCACAATAGTCTCTTAATGACATTGGATTAAATGAACCAATCAAAAAATACAGAGTGACAAATTAAATTATAATATTGAATCCAACATTCTTCTGATTTCAAGAATCTTACTTGAATAGTCATTGCAAGCACAGACTCAAAAACCAAGTTTGGAAGCTTAGCCTTCAAGCTAACAACCCCCATTTACTTTTGTAAAGGCTGGAAAAGTACTATTGATATCAAATAGACTTCAGGCTCACAAAGGTTATGAAACAGAAGAATCCTTTATAAATAAACAGGGATATGTATATCGGGAAGAAATCACAAAACATATATGGACCCAATGAGGACCAGCATATACTTTAAACAACTACAAATATACTTGCAGAAAGACATCAATATCAACACAATTCTAGTTGATATCAATAGTCCTCTATCAACTTTTGATAGATTATCTAGCTAAAAATTAGGGGCCCGGGAGATAGCATGGAGGTAAGGCGTTTGCCTTTCATGCAAAAGTTCATTGGTTTGAATCCCTGTGCCCCATATGGTCCCCCGTGCCTGCTAGGAGCAATTTCTGAGCATGGAGTCAGGAGTAACCCCTGAGCACTGCCGGTGTGACCTAAAAACCAAAAAAAAAAAAAAATTAAAGCCAGATATAATTACTTTGAAAGAAAAAATGAAAAGAGGTTTTTAGTGTTTATATACATATGTACATATGTATGTTTATATAATGTGCATCAAATATTAATAAAATATAATGTATATTACATAATACGTAAAATGATTATGTATCCAAAATAATAAATAATGTGTATATGTGTATTATATGTATGGCTTTTCAACCCACACTATTTCCAGTGCACATAAAACATTTTCCAAGATAAACCAAATGCTCAGTGACCTTCATAAAATCAAGATGAAGAAAATTATATAAAATATTTCTCATACTATGATAGAATGAAATATAGAAATAAATTACCAAAATAATTGGAGAAATAAATTTAACACATGGAAATTAAAAGATTGAAAAACAAGTGAATCAGACAGAAAATCAAATGATTCAGGAAGACAAAAAGAATGAGGTCATAAACTAGCAGAATTTGTAAGATACAGAAAATGTGGTATTGAAAGGAAAGTTCATAGCTTTAAAGGCATTCGTTGGGAATGATAAAAAGGCATACATATATATCTTCACAGCACTATTTATGGAATTTTAAAATATTCAATAAAATTAACCAAAGTATGAAGACAAAAATATTTAATTTAGAAAATAATATAATAAAGTGGAAACAAAACAGATAAATAAAAGATGTATGAATGCAAGTGTTATTTCTTTTAAAAAAATAAACACTACAGATAGGTCCATAGCAAGACTCACAAAGAGAATAAACAAAATTAGAAATGATAGGGAAGTTATTGCAATAGTCACTAAAATATTCAAAAAATAATCAGAGATTACTTTCACAATATTTATGTGATACAAAATATATGTGATACAAAATGAGATAATATGGGGAAAAAACAATGAATTAACCCTGATGACAAAAGCAGACAGAGAAACTATAAAAAATTTTAGTCTGATAACCTGATGAAATCATCTGTAAAGATGCTCAACAAAATACCAACAACAGAATTCAACCATTCATCAAAAAAATCATAAACCATGACAAAGATTTATCTCAGGCATCCAAATACGATTTAACATATAGAAGTTGGTCAACATACCTTCTTATATAAATAAACGATAATAATCATATTATCATATTGATAGATGCAGAGAAAATATTTGCGAAGGTCCATTACACATTTATGATAAAAAAAAACTGTCAAGATTCAACACGATGAGAATTGAAGGAACTTTCTTCAATATAGTAAAAGTTAATGAGACAAACTATATTTAGTGGTTAAAAAAAGCCTTTTTTTAAAAAAAATCTGACACACTCTCAGAAATTCTATACAGTATAATGTTGGAAGTATTTGCAATAACAATTAGGCAAGAAAATTTATCAAGAACATAGATAGGAAGATATGAAGTTCTCTCTAATTTTGTATGACTTTATACTACGTTTAGAAAATCCAAAATATCCTACAAAATGTTCTAGAAAAAATGGCTATCTATAATTAAGTAGCCATCTATAAAATTAATTTCCAAAGATTTCTAACTTTTCTATGTACAAATAATTAACATAAGAAAGGTGTATTTGAAAAAGAATTCTGTTCACAATCTTTCTAAGGAAAAGCAAGTACCTTGGGATCAACTTACCTAAAGGTGAAAGACTTGTACAAAGTAAACTATAAAATAATACTTCAAGAAATAAGAAGAGGGGGCTGGAGAGATAGCATGGAGATAGGATGTTTGCCTTGCATGCAGAAGGTTGGTGGTTCGAATAACAGCATCCCATATGGTCCCCAGAGTTTGCCAGAAGCAATTTTGAGTTTGAAGCTAGGAGTAACCCCGGAGCACATAGTCACTGGGTGCAGACCAAAGACCAAAAACCAAAAACCAAAAAAAAAAAAAAAAAAAAAAAAAAAAAAAAAAAAAAAAAAAAAAAAAAAAAAGCCATTTTGTATTGAGTTGTCTGCTCAGCGGACCATATGAAATGAGATGCTGGAGGATAGAACCAACGGTCTGTCCTAGGCTAGAGTGGGCAAGGCACATGCCTTACTGCTTGCGTCACCGCTCTGACCCTTTCAAAATGACTCATATCTTCATATGAGGCCAGAAACCAGAAAATTTATAGAGGGAACCATAGGCAGAACCGCCTCTATATAGAAGCTCAAATTAACAAGAATAAAATACCACTGGACCAGCAAGTGGAAGTAAAATTAAACATGTGGACTACATTATACTAAGAAGTTTTTGAAACTCAAAGGAAATAGTGATCAGGATAAAAAGATCGGCAAATCTATTCAATCATTACCCTTAAGTATGAGATTAATAACTAAGATACATAAGACACTGGTATAACATAAAATATATATGCATATATATAATCACATCAAAAATGGGTGAAAGAGACACTTATAGAAGAACTACAGATGGCCAAAACATAATAAAATACTCCACATCATTAATCAATATTAATAATCAGGGAAATAAAAAATTGAATGCAATATTACATTACAACACAAAGACCGGCACTACCTCTACAAGAACTACATCCTGTGTATATGGAGATGCACAGAGAAAGAGACTCTTATTCAGTGCAGTTGGGAATGTATACTGGATCTCTTATGGACCTTCTTCAAAACCCTAGATATTAAGCTTCTGTATGATTCATAGAATCCATCAATTTCTTTCTTAAGACATTACCCAAAGGGACCAAAATCATCTAAGGTATTAAAATCTTTTTCTGCACTTCTATGTTCATTGCAGTACTATTCACAATAACCAACATTTGGATAAAACAAAGTGTCTAAGAATAGATGAGCAGATATATAAACTCTGAGATTCCTATGCAATATCAGTTAGAGAAAATAAAGGCATGAAATTTGTTTGTATCCAGATGGTAAGAAGAATATTATAATAAGCAAAATGAATCAGAGGTTGAGTGATAGACAAAGAATGATCACAATATTCTGTGGAATTAAAAAAAAGATTACATGGTAATTATAACTAAAGAAACAGAGAAAATGTCTAGACTTGATGGTGAGAAGTTTGCCACCAAGAGTTGAGGCATGTAGATGGGTCAGAGGTGTCCACTATGACAATGAGAGCTACAAATAAAGATTCTGCAAGAGGTGCTAAAAGGAGGTAAAATGATATGCATTATACCCCTTCAGTAACAATATTATAAATCAGTATATAAAATAAAAAAGTGGGGCCCGGGAGATAGCATGGAGGTAAGGCGTTTGCCTTTCATGCAAAAGGTCATCGGTTCAAATCCTGGTGCCCCATATGGTCCCCCGTGCCTGCCAGGAGCGATTTCTGAGCATGGAGCCAGGAGTAACCCCTGAGCACTGCCGGGTGTGACGCAAAAACCACAAAAAAAGAAAAAAAAAGAAATAAAATAAAAAAGTCTGTGTGTCTGTTTGAGAGAAAAAGTAAGAGAGACAGGAAGAAAACATGGTCTGTCATGAATACAAGCAGGGGTATTGTTGTATGTTGGAGATCAGTAGAAGGTAGGAGCTTAATAGGACATTGGTGGCAGGAAAACTGCACCAGTGAATGCATGTATGCTAGAAGTTGCATGACTAAAACTCAGTGTATCAACAATTTTGTTATTCTGTAATGGTGATACAATTAAAATTTTTATTTTAAAAAAGATATGGAAAAAGAAAATTCTTTTTTCACATTACCACAGTGGGGCTGATCAGAAGAGTACTGATTGACTTGCATTCTATGTAGATACCTGAAATTTATATCTGAGTTCAGTTCAATTTGAAGGAATCCACTTTAGAACAGATTTTTTCTTTTTTATTAAAGATAATAGAAATTAAAATAATATTATCTTGATATACCGATTTAATATATCTACATGTAAATGTGCCATAAAGTAAACAAATAAGTTTATTAGATTTTATTCTTATATTTTTCAATAGAGATTTGCAATGAAATGAAAATAGTTGCTTTAGGAAAGAAACTATATTTTTAGTTGTATGTGATAATGAGCACACTAACATTTCCAGGAGTTTTAGTGATTAATTTATCAGGACGTTTCTTTGCTGAGTTTCAGATGAAAGAACAGTAACATTTTTGTTATTCTTTTCCAGTTCAGAAATTATTTTGTTCAAGTCAAATTCTCTTTTGTTTAGCTTGTTCATAAAAGTTCAGATAGAGAAATATATCTGATGTGTGTGCACAGAGAGACACTGAGCTTATTAGAATTATGAACAGTGATTGGATGATCTGGGTAAGCAGTTTCTGAAAGGTTGTTGTCTTCAAATTTGAAAGCAGAATTGACATGGAACTAAACACAGCCTAAAATTAAGTCTTATGAACAGAAAGTTAATCTATAGGAAGACTGTTCAGTTGAAGACCACCTGCTGCCTTAATTAGTTAGAGGTAAGTTAGAAAATCACTGTGGTTGATATTGAAAATGACTGCTAACTTAGCAACCTCCAAATTTCTCTTTTATGATCACTAACATAGAAAGTACATAGGAAAATTATGCTAAGATATGTATTTCAGCTTAGTCAAGTTGACAAAAGTCTTTGCGATACTCACAAGTAAGATACAGTATATCTTGATGTATTTGATCTATTTTTGTAAAAGATGGTTGTTTTTTGAGAAAGACTAAGCTGAGTGACTTATAATCAGTCAGAGGCAGGCAGTGTAAATAGAACCTGAGTTTGAAATGTTTTTAAATCTCTTAGATAATTATATTTTATTTTTAACTTTCAGGTACATAATTGAGATTATAGGATACTTTAGGGAGCAAATTAATTTTATATATTGTTATTTAGTTTTATTTAAAACATTGAATCAGAATGTTGAATGCTTAAGAAATAGAACACGACAAGAAATGAAATATTTCTGATTAGAGCCCTTCTTTGGTGCTTCCAATTTGTAATGGAGTGGCATTAATCACCTTTACTTAATGATTTTCTATGCCTTGTATAAATTATAAAATAATTTTCTCTTGCAAATATTTTTAAATTTTAGTGTTTATGTTCTCACTGATTAAATTACACTTACAGTCAAATGTACATCCACATTCATTATTATTGTATACATTTTTCTGTGGTACAGAGCACCAAACATCAGTTATGAAATCTAAGAATATTCACACTTTTTTATTTCAAGACTAAAACTTATGCTTGAAATAATAAGAGGGAGATCATGTTATACAGAAATTCAGCATTGCACACATAGAGAGAAACAGGTCTATGAAAATAGGTATTGCATTAGCTATGGTTGCACATCTAGCAAATACCCAAAATTTCTTTTCAGCCTGATGCTTATCAATTTATTGAGATATCAATTAAATATTATTAAACTTCTCTGTAACAATATTATACCAGATAACAAATAATTTTAATTTACATATATAAATATATTTGCTGTTCAATAAACAGTATCCAGGGGACTGAAAAAACAATCTTGACAATACTCATCCAGCAAGTCAAATGGTTAATGTAACACCTCATGATTGTATCGGCTGCACAGGTTCATGGTAAAACTGTTTTTAAAAAAAAACGTGAATATGCATTACAATATTTTGAAAAAAGCTACCTCATTTACTTCATTTTTTCCACTTTATTTATTTTTGATATTTGGGCCACAATCTCTGATACTCAGTAATTATTCTTGGCACCGAATCTGCACTCAGGAATAACTCCTGGTGACACCAAGGGAGCCATATGGGATGCGGGCGATCAAACCTGGGTCAGCCACATGCAAGTTAAGCACACTACCAGCTGGATTATCACTCAGGTTCCTCAGTTACCTTCTTTAAACTACATATAAAAGTAGCTAAATATTAGATCTTTTAAATCCAGCACTTAAAATAGAACTGTCCTTTGTGATTATCTAAACTTTTAATTTTATCTCAATTATTTTTTTCTTTGGGGGGGCTAGATAATCATGGTGAATAAGCATGGACTGACTTTCATATACTTAAAGATGAAATAAAGAAATAAGTATCAATGTGATAATTTTGCCTATTGTAAGAAGAGAGCAAGCCATGCCTTGCCAAAGATTTCCTTTGGGCACACAACTCCTCTTACTCATATTCAAATGTTTATTGCTTCCTCAAGTGATTGCCATTTTTTCTATATCTATATTTTAGGTAGATGTAGCTAAGTCAACGCTTCTTTAAATATTTAAGTACATTGGAAAGAGAACAGAAAGAATGTCATATCCATGCTTTCAAATTTATTAGACTATGTTTCAAATGATTAGACAACTGGGCAGACACTGGCCTCATTTCTTCACTGATATGTTCTTAAAAATAGAATAATTTTTCTCCAGAAAATATTTAAGCCAATTGAGCCTGTCTTCAAGTTGGCTGGATTGTACTCATCTTAGAGCTTACAGATAAACAAGCTGAGGTGATTTTCATGTGGGAACCATTTCAAGATACAATTTAGTGGCATAACAATGCATAAAATAAAATTGAGCACAGTGGATGAGAATTTGCAGTGGTTCTTGAGTCAAACCTTTTTTTTTTTTTTAATCTTGGAAAAGCCCTTTACAGATAACCGTTTATATTCAAACACCCTATCACAGCAATGTGAAAGAAACAGAACAGTAGTATAAACTTCAAGGTCAAATACAGTATATGCCTTAACAGAAACTACAATTGGCATTTTTTTTTCTCAATTGGCATTTCCTAGGACAGAGGATGTTTTCTGCATCAGGGATAGAAATCTGAGGTGACTTTCAGCCAGAGTTTAGAGTTACTATCAAACCAATGCTGTGGAATTTAAATATGTTGATATGGTGTAAAGTTTTCTTTTATTGACTATGACCCCACTATCAAAATACAATATAAACAGAAATTTACAGTGGGAATGATCTATGAGTGCAGCTATTTAGAATATATTTGTATAAATTTTATTTATCCTTGTCCCAGTCAGTTCTCAATATTAACTCTAATATAGAAAGCTCTTTATATCCCCTTTTTTTTCCAAGCAATAGTGATCTATTTTAGTTAACAATTGGAAGAATGGAAGAAAAGGCAATAGAGTTGGACAGACATTGCAAAGGGACTGTACAGAGGCATAATGGAGACCACCTTTAATTTAAAGGAATCTCTCTGGTGCTGGAATAAACCTTTTGACTTGTTTAGAGTCACAGCAAAGTGGGGAGATGTTTTCACCTTCCTAAGTGTCAGACATTGAATTCAAGCTGTCTGGTAAGGGGCATGACATTGAGGAGGAGGGTGCTATTCAGACAAGGCGGTTCTAAAGGAGACTTTAATTGAGATCAATATGCCAAATTTCATACAAGTTGGAGAAACAAGTCTTTCGATTTTAAAGGGGCAGTGTAACATCTCAGCCTCAGACATTTCCAGTCTTCTTCTGAATATCTATTTTAACTCAGTTTTTTAGTCTAAATATGTGAGTCATCATGAACATGTTGGAGAGGTTCACTTACAGCCAAAGAGAATATCTAGCCATCATCCTAAATACAGACACTAAAAATTGCCAGATATAAAGTCTTCTCGAGAGAAATATATAAGTTCAAATGAAAATGTCATAGTTCAATATTTCTGTGGATTAGTATGCCTTAGAATTCAGATACCATGTCACTGAGAATCTTTTCACTTGCAGAGAAGATAGAGGGCACTAGATATTGATTTGCCCAAATTGACCTCTTCTACATTGCAGTTTTGATACTCAAACTGTTGGTTTTGCTTTGGCAGTCATGGAATAAATCCATATTGACTCCCCCTGTGCAAATGCACAGTACATAGCAAGAAACCTAGAAAATCCTTGGGAAAACCTTAAAATAGAAATCAAAAAGAAAATCATCAGGTAAAAAAAAAAACACTCAATAGGGCTTACATGCTAAGTTATCAACTGATATCTATAGAGGGAAGTGCCTATTGACTAGGTTAATTAATAAGAAAACATTTGCCGATTTCAGTATAAGTACTAATAAAAAATGCTTGATTCATAATATATCAGATTGCATAAATAAAACAATTTAAGGGAAATAAAATTGAACCTCCCAAAAGTCAAAACAAAACCAATGATTTATTTAAATTTAATAAATTATTTCTAGTGAACTTGGATTCAATCTTTAGATTTTTTTTCCTGAAATTAAATATATACTTCTAAGGAGAAATTTCCATTTTTACAATTTTTTTTACATATACAAAATAATTTATTGGAGTAAAATGCAGCAGCAGTGTGCTGACCATAGTTTTGCTCCTTGGCATAAATTGGATGTACCAGGATTCATGCCAGAATGGACAGATCCCATTTTAACAGTCTAAAAACACTTGAACATAATTAGACTTAGTATTAGAATGAGACCAGGCATGTCACATTTTGAATTACAAGTTAACATTCCATTTTATAACAGTGTAATTTTAAATAAAGATGTTCCACTTATATGAGATGGGAGCAAATTATTGTTGCAGAAAACAAGTTAAAACTGAAATAGTTCTGTAAAGTATTTTTTAAATATTTGGAAAATAACTTGCAGAATTTAATAAAGGTTAAACCTAGCAGAAATACAATTTTGGTGTTATTTTTATGTTCTGTGCTGCAATGAAGCAAGTTTCATATATATATGAAAGTTTCATATATATGGATTATATATATATATATTATATATATGGATTATAGATTTCTCTATTATGATCCGTAAGGTGCCAGTTATATATAAAATTTTTTACATAATCATATATATAATGTGTCATTTAAAAATTACAAGAATAAAGGAAAAGCAATAAGAGACTTTATTAATATGAAATAACTAAAGTTAAGAAGAGTGTGGACCATAACAGACAGGAGAACAATTTAGAAGCAAGGGAAAGGGACAGTTTCCCACAGAAACCAGCAACCTTTCCAGATCTGATATTGTATTCATAAACATATGCACTCGATAGGAATTTATGATTGTACCATAGAGGACCATGAACTGAGTATATATAACACTCCACATAAAAATAAAACAAAAATCTTAGCAGGAGTGTTCCTTTTAGTATGCAAATAAAGAAGTAGATAGGAGTTTAGGGAGTATTCTCCTGCAGACTCATTGGCCAGACTGTTAATCCAGGGCCTTGAATCTTTATCAGTTCATTTATATTTTTTTTTTATTTTTGATTGTACTCATGTATTACTCTAACTCTGTGTCTAGGGACAATTCCTAATAAGTTTAGCTGGGCCATTTATAGTGCTGGCGGTCAAATCTATGTTGGACAAATACAAAGCAAGCATCTATACAATGTAATATTGTGTAGGCCCCCAAATAATTTTTTATTATATTTATTGTCTATATCAGAAATTGTCTGAGCTATGGGATGGGTTGGAAAAAAGGATTAACTTTTTGTTCTGGTTCAGAGTGTTGGACAAGCCGTAGAGAATCTGCCTTGCTAGCCTAGGAGGGACCGCAATTCCATCCCTGGTGTTCCATTGATTCCCCCAAGCCAGGAACGATTTCTGTAGTTCTTCTCTGAGTTTCTGTTCTATAGCTTTTCCCGTTTATTTGATAAGGTTAGAAATATTTTTTTCTTTGTGAAGTTCTAGTTGTGCCTTATATGTTTTAGATATTGATGCCATATTATATGGGTAGTGAGTAAATATTTACTGCTAATATTTTAACAGTATTTGTATTCTGGTCAGTATTTCCTTTAACATACAGAAGAGTCTTAGTTTAATGTAGTCCCATTTGTTTACCTTTGCTTCCATTTGCTTGGTCTGTATTGTAATTTCAACCTGCTTATATGTCTTTACTTTTAGTGTCATGAAAAATTTTGATCTATATTTTCCTCTATGTACCTTATAGTTTGAGATATATAGAAAGACATAGTTTGAGATATATAGTAATCTATATTTATTTTTTTACTTTTGTGAAATCTGTTAAGGATTTTAAGTCTTTTATTATCTTTCTTTCTTTTTATTTTATTTATTTGTCATTATTTTTTGCCTTTAGCTGACCATTTTTTTCAGCTTAATATTTATTTTTTTCTCCTTTATCAGAGACTACTTGAGTATATTTCTAAGGGTATCTATCAGGATATTCAAATCTATTCTATTTATCTCTGTCTATATTCCAATATCATGCCATTTTAATTGCTATCTATAGAAATTTATAGCAAATGTTTTCTTTTGTTGTTTCTTTGTTTTATTTTCGAGCCACACCCAGCAGTACTCAGAGGTTACTCCTAGCACTATGCTCAGAAATTACTCCTGGCAATGCTTGGGGCACCATATGGTGATGCAACAGATTGAACGTGGAGATTGACCCAGATGAAATTGATTCCACCCATCTTCTTTTCAGCATGGAGTTCATTAGCTATTCAGTATGTTTATTGTCCCCTATAAATTTCAAGTCTTTGATTCATTTCTTTGAACATTGTTTGTATATCCATTGTATTAGTACAATGCTTTAGGGAATATTTACCTTATGCAGCTCATCTTTGAGCTTACCTATTTTATCCTCAGCTGATGTAACACTTTAGGTGAGACCTTCCAGTGAGTTATTTTTCTAACTTTTTTTTTAATACTGTAACTTTGTTTGAAAATTTATTATTTCTGTTATCATATTCTCTTTTCTGTTTATTTATTAGTTCCGTTGAGTTCCTTGAACATCCACAACATTTCCTATCTAAAGTTAAAACTATCTGTTCCTGACTGTGTCTTTAGAATTACCATCATCACTGACTAAGCTTGATTGCTTTTCAAATTTGACCTTTGATCAGGTAGTACTTAATATTATTGTAACGTGGCTCACTGACTGGATGGCTGCAACTGTGCAGCAAAGTGGACAAGCTTCACATTTCTCTGGTCTCCTTCAATTGTGTGCAAAAGTGGAGCTTCTAAGACACACAGAAGACCCCACTGCTTTATTGTTTACCTCAATTCTTAGGACTGTGTCACTGAGTGAACATCCAGGGTAGCTGGAAAGCCCTGTCTGTTCCCTTGTACCAGTGCTTGCCTTTCCTTTCGGCATTCTTACTGGGAGAAAATGGTGCTTTTTGAGTCATAAATAGGACCCTACTGCAAGTCTGTTTGTCTTTGATTGAAAAACAAACAAACAAAAACGTTTCTTGAAATATCTGTCAGAAATCTGATGTCAGAAGAGGGGTTCATAATAAACTACAATCTGTGCCTGGTTAGGAAAAAAGAGTCACAAGTAACTCCCCGAATTGTTTAGCTAATAAGAAATGGAGTGTCATCTTAAGAGACAGAACCTTCCTTAGCACATTGAACCTGGCACAAAGGCCTGGTAGATAGGTGCCATAATTGAGTGAATTCTCAAATTCTCTCTCAGTATATGGTTTGGCATGCTGCTGGTGTGGAAAATCATGTATTTGTACAAAATTATTAGAAATTAGCTGAGGATGCATTGGTAATATAAGCATTTATTACAGCTAGAAATAAGAAAGCCTTTTCATTAAACTGCACATTCTTTATGACAGGAATGCTGGCATTAGCAATGAGATAAAAATCATATAGAGATGTTTTATGCTTATGCTGTCTAATACATTGATATCTAGAAGATATCCTGGTAAAATAAAATTACTTACACTTTAAAATTATTTTTGTAAATATTCTTGAATTGTTATTCTCCTGTTGAGTTTCTTTAGAACAGACATTGCATAGTATTAATTTAAACAATATTTAAATAAATTATCTATCACCTTTAGCACTGCCATAAGTAATACCTTAGCATAAAGCCAAGGGTACACTTTGAGTAGAACCTAATGACATTAAAATGAACAATAATATATAAACCTTTATTATAGATATTTTATATGTACTTTAAAGAATCAGTGCTACTTAAAATTTTCCCACTTCGAATCCATTCTCACCCTGAGGTTCATTATATAGATACATATGTATATTCAAAGGATATGGAAAATAAATATCAGATACAAAACTAAAATCTAATTATAATAAAAGTGCATGCTATGTTAATGACCAAGTAGCTAATCAAGATATGGAACCCTTAATTCTCTATTGCTTTTTCTTGAAATTCAACAGTTTGTTTCAAATGAAGAAATAAATTTTTCATTGATTAAGCATTAAGTTAATTAATCTTGAATAACTTGTTCAAAAAAAAACAATCTGACTTTCCCTCCCCCTATTAATCTAATAGTTGCAACAGCTGAACATTCACACATATTGACCACGGAACTTGTTGAGGATTGAAGTGTTTGCTCATATAATTTCTAAGGATCAGACATTTGACTCTGGGATTCCTTTTGAGTTTAGATGGATGTCAGTGGCCATACCTCTTAGTTGTAGTGCTCACACACACATGACTGTGGTCCAATTAAAAATTACTTGTGTCATCCAAGATTACTGACTACAGTTACTAGATAAAAAGAGCAAAACTGCCAGAATCACTCTCAGCTCAAAAGTGTAGATACAGGGATCAAATTTTTTACCTCATGTTTCATAGGTAAGTACTTTATTTATAGACATGTCCTGGACACTAGAACCTACTGTTTACCTTTCAAACTGTCCTCAGACTTTAATCAAAGTAGTATCATACCCCATTGGTGAATATTTGTATAGGTTCTAAGAATAATTGGAATTTAATCTTAATTTATACTTTTAATTTAGAAACAATGAAACTGTTAAAAAATGGTACAGATGAATGTCTTATGCATGAATAAGGGACAAAACATTCGTTTGTTAAGCTATTGTGCAGGCACTTGCACCAAAATATATCTTTTTTAATTTTATATAAATAAAACAATACGTTTAAAATATACAGTTTTTAAGATGTTTATATCTTCTTAAAATGCAAAATATTTTATTAGAAAAATGGGATACAATAATTAAAAATATTAAAAGCAAAAAGTCCAATGAATTCAGATTACTTTATGTGAGCTGAACATATTCAAATAGAGAAATAAGTAAAAATAATGGATATTTTTAATATACCTATGCTTTTAAAATCAGTGCAATGTGGGAAAAATGAAAGCAATGAAAACCATATTTTAAATTTTATTTAGTTTTGGAGTAATATGTACTGTTTTGAGATGTTTTTAAAATTAAAACCACTAACAAACATTTTATTATTCCTTCTATTGTACTATAAAATTTGTCTTTAATATTTGTTCAAAATGACAAGTTGCAGGATTTCAAAAACATGAGTTTTATATTGATACTATCTTGTGTAGTGTCCTTGTTCAGTTGCTTTAAATTAGAATGCAAATGAAAATTATGCCCACCTAAGAAGATGTTTTGAGAATTAAATGAGATAAATAATAGATATAAATCTATTAGCACAATGCCTTGCATTAGACAAGCCCTCAATGAATGTCTGTTGTTTTTTGTTGCTGTTGCCATTGCTACAAGGCATGTAATAAAAAATAAAAGGAAGATGTCACTTGGATAAATTTAGCTTAATGCTTAATCAATGAAAAATTCATTTCTTCATTCAAAAAGAACTGTGAGAGCACATTTTGCATTATGCATCTTTATTATGTAGTGCTAGAATGAATACTAGAGTGTTTCTATTCTGGAAAAATGCCATATATTTTAAGAAAAAAAGGTGTATGTGTTACAAATAAATAATAAGAAAATATTTTAACATGATATACCAAATTCAATATGTTTAAATAGAGATGGTGGTCTTTATTTAGAGACATAAAGTATATAAATATTATATTTTTAAAAGTTGGTTATTAAAAATCCAAAATGTGACTTTCCCAAATATGCACTGTTTTCTGCGTAGATGGTACATATCTCTTTATCGAGCCTTGGTTTTGACTAAAGAAGTCCACTGTCCATGGGGCTAGAGCAGTGGAAGACATCTATCTGCCTTGCTCTCGCTAGCCTAGGACGAACCATGGCTTGATCCCTTGGTGTCCTATATGATCCCCCCAGGCAGGAGCGATTTCTGAGCACCTGGCTAGGATTAGCCTCTGAGTATCACCAGGTGTGGCCCCAAAACAGAAAACAGACAAAAATAAGTCCACTGCCCATAACATCCCTTTCTCATTCCCTCTCTCCTTCCCTTCCTCCCTCTTTGTTTTCTCTTTCT
>PVKC010014740.1:0-21941 GCA_004027635.1 Crocidura indochinensis | reverse complement strand
GAGAATATATGAGGGAAATGGAGAGCCTGTCTAGAGTACAGGCAGGGGTTGGGTGTTGAGGAGGGAGATTTGGGACAATGGTGATGGGAACGTTGCACTGGTGATGGGTGGTGTTCTTTACATGACTGAAACTCAAACACATTCGTGTATGTAATCAAGATATTTAAATAAAATATATTAAAATAAGTAAATAGAATTTATCAAAACTACAGAAATATATAGATTTTCTTACCTTAGAAGTCATTTTGAACTTTGCTTGTCAATTGTTATACAACTTATAGTTGTAAGTTGTATGAAATATTATTATTCAAAACTATAATATTAATAATTAATATAATATAATAACATATAGTAGTATATGATACAATACAAAATAGTGTAATAAAATATATTATAATAGTATTAAAATATAATATGCTAATATAATGTTTTTGTTATAACTCATAGTTCACAATTTCATACAATTTTCACATTGTATGAAATTTTCTATTGTTCCTCATTTTCATCAACATTTTGCAATTCATTATTTTAAATTTAATTATAATTAAACTGTTATATTTATATGCATTGAATAGCTTTATATGGCATTATATGATTATCATAATTTTTTCTCCCATAAGATGCCTATTTACTCCTCTACTATTGATTGAAAATGAATAATCATCGATCTGTCTGATAATTCATTTTAAAATTATGAATATTTTGCAACTTAATGACCATGTATTTCTTGCAGTTCTTTACATGTATTTCTTGTATAATTTTAATAATTCAGGACATAATTCTTATATAAAATGCATAATACTATATAGCCCTTGATTTTTTCATAGCATAACTTTATAGTTATTTCTTGTTTATTTTTCACTTTATAGTATTCTATTATTTGTTTTAGAATTCATTATTATAATTCACAAAACTGCTGGAGGAAAATTGGGAGACATGGTATATTGATAGTGTGTACTATAACTTTTAAACAAAATTTACCTCAGTAAATTAATAATAAATTAAAATTCATATTTACTTACATTCTAATTTTATTTTTTACATGTCAAATGATCCTTTATATTTGATTTCTTAGAAAATAGTTCCTACTCTGGTAACTATTAAATTGTTTTGACAGCCTAATTTTTAATTAAATTTTATTTAGTATATTTGCTTTTATCTTCTTATCTGCATGCTACATATGGTTACGATAATACATAATTGAATTTCATCGTCAATTTTATCTACTGTTGGCCATAGAAAATTAACAATTCTCTCAAAGAGCATATTCAAATTTGATTTAATTGAATTGACAATAAGATTATCTTGTTATGAGTGTCTAATGTATGTTTGAGATATTAACCCTTTCAGTTTATTTTATTAATAATTGGTAAGATTTATATAATAGTTTCTCTATGTTTATATACTAATATTCAAAGTCAAAATTTCAGCTAGATATTTGGTGCTAATAATATGTCTATTATTATTGGATAAACTGTTTACCCAATCTGTGTGCAATATCTGTATCTTGTATCATTCTGTAAAAGAGGTTGATGCTGAAAGGATAAAGTGATATTCATGATACTCCTCAGTAAGAATATTGAAAACATGAAATGAAAGAGAGAGAGGGGGAAGAGAGAAGAAAAATGTCTGCCATAGAGCAAGCAATGTGGGGGTCATGCCTGGTGATGGTGTGAAATGTACACTGTTGAAGTATTTGTAATGATGTACAAAAGATGCAATAATAAAATTCTCTCATTAAAATGTTTTAATGTACTGTTTAGTGTTTTATGTAAGTTAAAACATTTTCACTCGTTGGACTGTGAAAGAATTAAGACTTGATCTATAAGACTCCACATTTGATTAAGCATGTTTATTTCATGCCATATAGCCTGTATATCTCACATACCTTTATAAATTGTATGAAACAATTGTGTGTGTTATATTAAAATAAATTTTGATACCATCTATTTGGTGAGACAATCATGCTTATATTGAATATTGAATTGAACTTCTAAGAAATCTGGAATAAATATTCTAAAAAACCTTGTTGAAAGATACATATTCATATTTCAATATTATAATAACATGTGAGACATTGGTGCACATTGTGTGATTGTTATATGGTGTAACTATCACATGCATTATATGTATAGTATGGTTATTACATTATAAAAATATTATAACTCAGATTATCATAATTGCTGGAATTATATAATGATAGTATAGTACTTACACAATGATGATAATGTTTTAGAGTTTTAGTTGTAGATATGATGGTGATGATATAAGTATTTTTCAAGGTAATCAATATGTGTTTTGCCCACTGTACTGGTGGTATTATAATGTCACAGGCCTATTATAATGTTTATAATGTAGTTATGCTTGTAGTTTTATATTTCCCATGTGCTTGTAATAATCAAATTTTAATAGTGCTACTGTTGTAACTTTTGTGATATAGAATTTTGTTTGTTACAGTTACAATTCATATTATTGTTAAATATTTATTTTTATTAATAATTTTAAGATATATACAATATATTACTGATACTTTTATATATATTGATAGTCATAGTCATAACTTAGCTAGATATTTGAATATTTTATATATATTGATAGTAATAGTCATAATTTTAGCTAGATATTTGGTGTTAATAATATAGGTATAAGAGTATAGTGTTATGTGGCTGTAGAATTAATATTATAGTGAGTGTTATAGTAATTATAATAGTAAATTTGTCCTACTATTGTTATACATTTATGGTCATAGTGATAGCTGCAGTGATAGTGGTTTGATTATAGTACAATGCTATCTTTATAGTCTTATTGTTGCAATAATATTTTATTGTATATAGTTTTAGAATTATAGTTATAGGGCAATAATTAGTGTCATAATTATTGAGTTATGGGTTTACTTATAACATTTTATGTTTAATGGTACATAATTATGAGATAGTTATACAGATTTTGTTATAATTTTATAAGTCTACTAATATTCAACATTGCACTGCCTCTACTTTTATGTTTTTAGTATAGATATGACTGTAATATTAATATTGGTATTTTAAATGTTATAGTATGGAGTAACAGTGAGAGTATAATAAAATTGTAGTTAAAATTATAATGTTCACTTTAATTTTACAAAATGATAGGATTATAGCTACATTTAGAGTAATGAATCATAGCTCTTGTGCTATACAAAGTTGTGCTATGGTCATAAATATAGTTTATAATCATTAAAATGCTACAATTTTATGCTGCAATAATTATTACAATATCACTATAGATAGAATGTTCTAGTTACTTTTAAAGTGTTTATGCATATACAATTTTGTTAATAGTACTGAGGCTATTTAATAGCAATAGATATAGAGCTATTACATTATTCTATCACCTACAATGTTAACTTCTATCACTGCACTATAGCTTGAGAAATATAAAAATACAGAATAATGTAATAATAATACTGGTAACAGTGCTACCCACAGAAAATTGATAGATTATGAACATGTAAGTAGTGTTACTTAAAAAGTGATTAATAAAATTGATATCAATACATATGCAAAATTATTGATGTATAATGAAGCTTGGTGTAAATTATGTGATCAACCTACTGTAAAATTTTAGCTTATATATTATATTATAGGCAGAGTGCTATATTAGGTAGACACAATACTATAGTTTGGGGGTCAAAATATGCTAGATAATTAAGACGATGTCATGTTAATGAAATTGTTAAGGTATATTCATTGAGGTAGGTGTAGATTTAGTAGTTTACTATAGCTATAATATTATGACTATATATAATATATACTGAATGTCAATAATGAAATAACGTTAGTGTTTTAATTCCATAGGTTCATTTACAGATCAGAGTTCTAGTTCTAGTGATAGTTGTGCATAACAAGTTATAATAATTCTTTTGGTGTGATTTGAGTCACAATCAAAAGTGTAAAGGGTCTACTTCCTGCTGGCTGCTCAGTGATCATATAGTATGATGTGTACCATGTGGTCTATTGTGTGCAAGGGAAATTTGTACTACAACCATTTGATCTATAACTCCACCATTATGGTTATTTTTATAGAGTTCCAAGTAGAACTAAAGTTATTTTACTTTTATGGCATTTTGGACTCAGTGAATTACTATATATAGTGAAATAGCAACTCATATTTGTATGTATTTACAGTACTTTTCTCATTTAACATTGATAAGGTAGTAGCTGGTTCTCATTGTTTTAGTGTTTTTGTTGTACCAATAAATACATATAGTATAAATATAGCAGGGTCTTTATAATTGTGTTTATTTTTAGCTGTTTGCATAGAGTTATGTTTAGAGTTGATGTTAGAAGTTAGAGTTATGTGTAATTCATTGAAATGCTACTTCTAAGACTAGATCTACAATGAAGTTATACTGCTTATTATTTTTATCATGTAGTAGTTGTTGACAAATCGTATTGTATAGATTTCATATAGAACTATGGTAGTTACAGTTTTAGAATTATAATTAGTATTATAATAGCGATATAAAAATAGTTTTATAGCATGATTTAGTTTTAATTGTGTTCTGATAGTGGTGGTTGTCTATTGTTTTTAAAATGATCATTCTGTTGTATTGTAGTTTTACAAGGTTATTTTTAGTTAAGATTATGCTTATTAATTTTATAAAAACAAACTATAGTTATACTGGTCCTAGGCAATTTGTCTTTAAGTCGAAAAAATAGTTGTAGTTACAGTTGAGTACTGAAATAATATTAATTTTATATTATGAGGGTAATCTTATATAGTAATACTGTTTACAAAGAATAACTATAGTAATTATCCTATAGTCCTATAGGTATAATCATAACCATTATTCCTAACTAAATTTAAATTTTGTATGCAGTTTTGATTATATTACTATTATACCTATCATGATTATATCTTAATTTTTCATAGCATGAATATGTAGTTGTATAGAATCAGTTTCAATTAATAGTTATAAAATATTCATGTGATAATTATAGTTATAAAATATGCCTGCAGTTATTGTATTAAGATGTTATTGTTCTGGTTTTAGTATGTTTATCAGCACAGTGCTATAATTATCACTAAAATGATAAGCACTTTAAATTTATAGTTTCTTCATGATTTCATGCATATTCAAATGTTTTCAAAAATCAAAGCAAACACATTTACTTCTGTTTTTGTTTACTTGGGAATTTTATATATCGATGATTAGATATTATTCCTAGCTCAATGTTTGAGGAATATCCAGTGCCGGGAATCATACCAGGACCTCCCTCCATTCAAAACATATCAGTGATAGAACTCTGTGGCACCTCCTATATTTATAATATCACTCATATTACAATATACTTTATCTCTCCTGTGCCCCCAATTGAATTCTAATCATCAACAAATATGTTAGAGATTCAGGGAAGGATAAAAAAAATCTGTACTCTATAATTACTGAAATATTTAATCCATATTAAAATGCATCTTAGAAAACATGCGATAATCATCAATACATTTTGTTTTTAAATTAATTCAGTTAATTTTTCTATATACTTGATACCTGTCATTATTTTTTAATTGTGGTAACAATATGCAATATAATTTTTAGTAAAGTAAACAGGGGTGTTTCATGCATAAGACATCCCAGTAACACACTCCACCAAACTGTACAATTCCCTCTACCATTATGCCAATGTTCCTACCAATTCTCTCAATCCTCCTTCATCTCCCTGTTATACACAGGGTAAACTTTTTAATTAAAAGGATTCTCAATTTTTGCTGCCTTGGGACATTTATATCTATACAATGCTTCATTATATCCATCATTTGAGAAAGATATTTCTTAGTCTTTCCCTCTCTTTCTGAATAATTTTATTCAACAAATATCCTCACCAGATTCAACCATATAATAGAAAACTGTATGCTATTGTCTTTTGTTATACCTAAGTGTTATTCCATTTTGTATACATACAATAGTTTCTTCATCCAGTCATCTTAGACACGAGCTTTTTCCAGATTTTGATTACAAGAATAGTGTTGCAATGAACATAATTACCTTTCTAAATATAACTATTTAGACCATTAAGTAGATGTTCAGAAAGTGTATTGCAGATATAGAAGCTCAATTCTTAGCTTTCTTATATGTATATATACATATATATATGAAAGTACATACACATTCATATGTTTTTCCATCTACTGTTGGTGGGAATGTCCATTAGATCAAATCTTTCAGGAAACAATATGAATAAATCTCACATTAGCATTTAACATTTATTTAATGTTAGATCTGCAATTAATTTTTATAAAGTGACTCCATATCTTATCAGTGCTTCTATTTTGTTTAAAGTTCATAACAGATGTTTCCAAGCATATTTGGCTTACTAGCTCATATTCAGAAAAAATATCTTTCAGTATGTAATTGGAAATCTACATTCTTTAAGTGAAATTATTATTCTCAACTGCACCTGAGACTATAACCATCTGTTATTACACACTTCAGAAAATATGCTTTCTAATGATAAATTTATTATGATACCAGACTTCAGAAGTTTTCACAAGAGTTTCACTCATGGGGCCGGAGAGATAGCATGGAGGTAGAGTGTTTGCCCTGCATGCAGAAGGGCGGTGGTTTGAATCCCAACATCCCATATTGTCCCCTGAGCCTGTTAGGAGCCATTTCTGAGCATAGAGCCAGGAGTAACCCATGAGTGCTGCTCCGTCTGACCCAAAAACAAACAAACAAAAGCAAAACAAAATGAAAGGAAATAAAAAAAAGAGTTTCACTCAAAACAATCCCACAACAAGCATCAACTTTTGTACACAAATATCCATGATACAAGCACATATTCAGCCTGTCCCCTTAATAGGCATATTTTTCAGATGTACTATCATTATAATAGCTTAGATTTCATGTTTACATGGTTGTTGATTTTGTTGAGCTATATATACACATATGCTGGGGGTTAAGTATATGTCATGACCACCAATGTGTTCAAGGCTCCTGACACTTGCCTCTGTCCAATTCTTCTTCTTTCCATCTCTCAATTTATATCCTCCCATGTTCTCATTTCTGTGCTAGAGTCAGTATTTTTTTCCATTGATATCTTGCATTTTCTTGCCCTATTATTCTATATACTACAGAGAAGTGAGAATCCCTGGTGTTTTTTCTTCTGATATACGCCACTTAAAATGATATACTCTAATGCCATTAAACTTTGAACATACAACATGAATTTATCTTTTTGTTTTGTTTTGCTTTGGGGTCATACCCAACAGCGTTCAGGGGTTACTCCTGGCTCTGTGTTCAGAAATCGCTCCTGGCAGCTCAGGGGACCATATGAAATGCTGGCATTCAAACTTGAGTCCACTCTGTGTTTGACGTATGCAAGGCAAATGCCTCAATGCTGTGCTTTTGCTCTGGCCCAAGTTTATCATTTTGAAGCTGCATAGTAGTTAGAAATCCATTGTATACATATATGTTTATATAGCATACTTTTATTATCAATTAGGGTTGATTTCATATACTTGGCATTGTTCCAAATATAATAATGAATATTGGTGTATATATGTGCTTCTGAATAAATGGTCTTGTGTGTTGAAGTTACAAACCAAGTAGTGGAATTTCAAGATGATATGGCAGTGCTGCTCATAATTTTCTCATGTGTCTCCCTTATATTTTCCCTAGTGGTTGAACCAGAACATATTCCCACTAGCAATAATTCAGTTATTTTTCAGGATATTCCTGACAACAAATATAAAATATATCTGATGTGTCTTTCTCTTAGAAATTAGAATTAGCAAACAACTTGTTATTTTAATTTAGATTTTACTAATATTAAGTGACATTTATGAACATTTTTTCTTGTTTGCATATTGTTCACATATCTGCCTTCCGAGAAATAGCTGGTCCTCTTCCCATATTTTAGTTTTTGACTCTTGGTTCTTGATTTTTTGTGAGTTAAAAACAGCTCAACATTTGACTAAATTCTTATTTAGATCTCATGCCTACCCATACCCAGTAACATAAATCACAAATTTTTGAATGAATTTATCTGTAATTTCATTGTGGGATAAAAGATAAATTTTAGAGACAATGAAATATTGAACATACATTTATAATTTTATAATTATAAGGTCACATAGCTGAAAGGGTTTTTAGAAAGCTAACTTTAAACAGTATGTCATCTTTGTCAAAAATGCCTTATTTTTGTGAAATAATGTCACTGTCATCCATCTTTAATGACAACTTAAGTACCCAGTATGATATTTCCTAGGTTATGCAACAGTATATACCTTGCTTTACTTAAGTGAGAGGTACAGTCTAATGATTAATTTTAGAATTAATAAAGTGGAGTCAGAGAGATAATACAGAAGGCATTATACTTTTCTTGCATGCTACTAAGCCAGACTATATCTACAATACAACTTCAGTTTCCCGAACCACTCCAGGAATAACTCCTGAGTAGAGAACTAGTGAACTCTGCAACTTTGATAGTTGTGTGTATTAACAGGCCTTTTCTAAGGGCAGTGTCTGTGTTTATTAATGGAATTTTAATGCTGACAATTTAGTAACAAATAGTCCCGAGAAAATTAGGAATATCCATGCTATTTTCCAAAAAAATTGGACCAGTGTACTTTCACTACAGTAGTGAATGAGAGTTCCTTTCTTCCAACATTCACAGTAGCACTGGTGCTTGTTTTGTTTTTTGTTTGTTTTGTTTGGCTTGGATTTGTTTTTGTTCTTGTTTTGAGCTGTGCCAATCTCTGTGGTGTGAGATGTTATCTCATTTTTGTTCTGACTTGCATTCCATGAAGATTAATGCCATAGAGAAGTTCTCCCATGTGCCTTGCTTCTTTCAGTATTCTCTATGATTTTCCCCATTGTGACTAGGATGCATTTATTGGGGATTCTTTTAGCTGATCCTCTTCAGAGATCAAGGATTTTGGTACTTGCAATCTTCAGGTCTAATGACTCCTTTGACAGTTGTTTCTTCTGTGGGTGTTTTCTTCTCTGGTACCCCAGTGAGTCTTCTTTTTTTGTTTGTTTGTTTTATTTATCTCAGATTTTATTATTGTCTGTTCCCTTATTTTAAGGATTTTTTCCATCTGTTCATTTATTTCAAGGATCTTTTGCAGCTTCTTATATTTTATGAATGTGCTACGCTGTTCATCTTCAAGCTCAATGATTCTGTCCTCAACAACTGTTATTCTGCTTGTGTGGACGTTAAGAGAGTTTTTCATTTTGCCTATCAGGTTTTTCAGTTCTCTATTTCTGCATTTTTTCCTTATTTATACTCCTATATCCTCTTTAGTCTTATTGATGATCTATTCCATGGTTTTTATTTCCTTAAAAATCCTCTACATTTCCACTCTAAAGTCTTTAGCAGAGAGGCTAGGTAGTCTTCAGAACTACAATCTTCATTCATTGCATCCTCATCTGTATTTCTCCCCTTCCCTTGGGGGTAGGCTTTGTTTATACCAATAAAGGTGACTCAGGAGGCCTGGAGGAGGAGCTGCCATCTTGGCTCATGGTTACACGTGGTGGAGTAACTGGCTTGTGGGTGAACAGCTTACAGTGTGAGTTTCTGGCCTGCTATTCAGAAGATTCTATAGCTAATCCCATATAGTGATCAAGCAAGGATTAGGTAGTTAAATTTTAGGGAGAGTCAAAAGTTTTACACAGGAGTCAGGGCCGAAATGATCAAATAGGGGAGAAGCCATTTTGCATGCCGTAGTGATTTTGGTAAAAAATATGCACCAAAACTTAGATAAAAGTACATTGACTTGGGCCAGAGCAATAGCACAGCACAGGGACAGGGCATTTGCTCAGCCGATCCTAGATGAACTGTGGTTCGAATCCCGGCATCCCATATGGTCCCCCAAGTCAGGAGCAATTTCTGAGCGCATGTCCAGGAGTAACCCCTGAGCGTCATCCGTGTGGCCCTAAAATAAAAATAAGTATATTGATGCATGCTTGACATCATTATCAACAAAACATAGCAAGAGATAGGGAAAATTAAAATATATTTGAGAACGAGTGATTCAAGCAAGAAAGGAATACTACCATGGATCTCCAATGTGAAATAAAGAAGAGAATTTTAACCTTTGGATATTTGACTGAGGGGCTAGGTATGACCAGTTTATACTTAACCCCCAGCAGCTCAATCTTATAATCCTACATTTATAATACTAGAATAGGTGGGGTGAAACTGTATGGAATAAACTGGGTCAGAACCACTGGCAGTTACCATTCGAAGATCTGGAGGATGCCTCATGGAATTCAATTTCCATAGTAATAAGTCCCATGAGAAAATTTCATAGGAAACATCTACCCACACCTAGCAAATAAGTGTTCTAGGTGGGATCTGAGGAACTTATAATCATATATGAATAACAAATAGCCCAACCTCTCCAAACCAGACATCTTCCCGTACCTAAAACATAGTTTCTCTAGTTGGGAATCTGAGAAACTTACAATCACATATGAATACTAAATAGCCCAGCCTCTCCAATCCAGATCTTACTTCTAGCAAACAAATCATACCATATGATCATCTGCACCATGAGGAGTTCCAAAATTTTTTAAATAACATGCAAACTTTAATTTTTTGTAATCCCTGTCAGAGCTAGAAGACACACTCGTGGACTAACATATTAGTTTCCTCTTATGCTATAACATGTTCCTAGACAAACTTATCTCTGTAAAATAAGAGAAATATCACAGTGATTAGTACAAGGCAATTGTAGCAGGTAACACTGCACTCCTATTTGTTATTAATACCATTCCCATCTTATGGAAATGATGTCCCAATCATGATCCTAAGTTACATGCTTGTAACTATGCTTCTTCCAACCTGGCCCAGAGATGCCACTGAGCATTTATGACCTCAAACTATTACTTAACATCAGAAATTTTTCAAATTTTTTGCACAAATGCCCCAAGGCATGACACTTTCATTCTGGACACAGGTCACACCTCTTGAATAATTGAATAGAGCTTTCAACATTCTCAACCTGAAATACTTCATCACTAGCACGTAATATTTGTGGTACTGATAGCCCAATGCACCTGTGTTACTAAACCTTTCATTACATTTCAAATCTACTCAAACTTGACACCTTCTGTCTTGCCATATACCACTAATTTGACTACAGAATGTTGTAATACTCACTTATATTTACCACCAAGTTTCTACCAGATGCTCACAAATAAAAGTCCTTTGGTCACAGTAAAAGCCTTCTGATACTTATAGCTTCTATTCGGTACTCATGTAAGAAAGTCTCCAGCTACTGTCTCGGTCAGTTTGCTTTCTCACTAGAGCAGCTATTGGATACTAGCAATTGTTAATAAATGTTACTTTCTTGATTCACTTGACCTTTGTAATACAGTTATTACAAGGTACTCATCACTAAAGTTCTTAGTGTTTACACAAATTCACATACATTCAGAGAATTCTCATCATTTGACCCCAGTTGTCAGATCTGCTTGAGGAGAATGCACAAAAACAAATATAACTCATTCTGTTAAAGACTACAGTAGCTGAAATACAAATTACATTAGAGGAATCAACATCAATTAATAGAAATTACAAATTCTTTCAATAAGTTTGAGGAAACTATTATAGATTAGCAAAGGAAAATTAAAAATCATATGACATTTATAGAAAATATCAGGAAGAATTATAATTGTATATCGTGGGCTACAATGAAAAAGATATAGGGATGGCATTCTTTTTAAAAATATGACATTATCATTTAGCTGTTGTCTAATAATTCCATTATTTCAGGCATGAAATAATCAAACTCTAATTCCACCACCTGCGTGACCTTCCCTCCATCAGGGGTCTACAGTTTCTCCCTCATCACCCAATCTGCCCTTTTGAAGGCCTAAACAAATTCACATCATATTGTCAATTGCAAACCAAAAGCAACTGGAATTCACAGCTTCGATCAACAAGACTTAATTTGAAATAATTTTTATATTTCTCAATGTTATAATTGAAACCATTGTCCGAAAAATTCCTAAAATACAGTTGGTGCTATTTTAGCCATCTGTGTTACTATTTAGGCTTACTGAACTTTGTGGTCTTTTATGTAACTTTTCTACCAGGTCTCCTGTAATCCTAGTTGACTGACATTACTACAAAATTTTGAAGTGTTGTTCCAGGATTTAGAAACTGGAACTAATAAATGGACTGGCACCTTGATAAGGAGAAGTTCTTGTGCTTGGGCATTTCTCTTAAAGTGTGTTGTATATGATATTGGGGTGCTGAGGATTCAAGATAAAGGAGCAATTGGTCAATCTGAGAAAGTCTCCAGGTTTTTAGCCTAGAAAAGACTGAATACTTGAGTAGAGTTGATAGCCATCATTTCTTTTGTAACTTAGTACAGGAGCTTGGACAGTTTTTATCATGGTCAGCATTTTATTTATTTATTTATTTTGTTTTTTTGGGACACACCCAGTGACTCTCAGGGGTTACTCCTGGCTATGCACTCAGAAATCGCTCCTGGCTTGTGGGACTATATGAGACACTAGGGATAGAACTGACAAATGTCTTGGATAAGCCGTGTGCAAGGTAAATGCCCAATCACTGAGCTATCACTCCAGCCCCAGGGTCAGCATTTTTGAAGAAATAATAGTAGAGAATATCTCTGAGGAACATGGCATATATCCAGATACACCAAATACTCATGAACTAAATATGTGCTATACTTAAATTATAGATGTCAAAATAAAGACTATACCAACAGCAGAAAAATTTTGAAAAGTAATGAAATACACTATCATATAACTCTTATTTTATTCTTTATTTGAATCCTAAAAAACAGAAATGAATGACAGGATACATTTCACATGCTAAATGAAAAAGCATGTCAATCAGCAATAATCTATCCAGCAAGGGTTTCACTCAAATTTTAAAAATAAAAGCTGCTAAAAATAGAGTAGTTGAAGGAGTTTGTGACCGCTAAGCTAACTATGGACATATATACTAATGTGTAGCCAAAAAAAAAACATTCAAAAAAATAAACTAAATGAAAGAAAAAGAAAAGCAAGAGACATAACAGAGGCTATGAGAATTAATAAAGTATTTAGTAATGTATGTAAACCAAAGGAACCATTTGAGAGAGAACTAATTAGAAGACAATATGATGACCAATCCAAATGCCTCTATGAAGAAGAGGATATTGATAAAGAAAGGTAACTATCTATTGGAAAAATATGTTACTGTACCATATTTGAACACATAAATTCAAACCTACATTGTTCAAAGTTAACTGCACACACAAACATTCAGCCATAAAAATGGAAATCTGACATTTATATAAACACAGACAAAGTATTAGGGCAATGGGCCAAGTGAAATATGACAGAGAAAGACAAATAATATTTTTGCTCTTATATGAAGAATCTCAAAATGTATACAGGCAATGGAGAGTAGACCAAATACTAACATTCTGGTTCAAACTAGGGACCTTATGTATCAAACTATATAAACTTTTGAGTAATATACAATATTGATAGTACCATATTAAATCTCAATAGTTAAGTATATAATTCAGTAAATTTCTTAAATGTTTAAAAGGAATATATATAATGTTAATCAAAATTTCAAATGAAAAAATAATGCTTTAAGTAAAGTGACAGCTCTTTTCTCAAAAACAAAATGAATATATTTATTATAATGAGCAGCAGAATTAAAGATAAAATCAGAATAATTTGACTTTCATGGACATTGAAAGTTGTAAAATTGTTTATGATGTTCTCAAAGTAAAATACATAGGAAACTTAATTATTACCCGATTTGTGTAAGCAGAAATAGAAAATATATAGCAAGTCAGCAAAATTCTAATATCATTCATAAAAACAGGCTATCATGCCCCTTATTTCACATATTCAATTGATTTATAATTCCAGATATTTTCATAGAAGGTGAAGCCACCTTTCCTAAGAAAGTATGCCATTATATTTCATAAAATGTACATATTTTATACATTTCTGTCTTTATCAAAGAGAGGATTTAAGCAGTAAACTGAAGATTGGACTAAGAAATAAGCAAACATTTCATGGCCTATTGAACACCAGTTCTAAGCTGATACTGAATCCTAGTGAATCAAAGCTTATTGTGACTTACCAAAGCAGATCTTTATAAATTTATTATTTGAATTTTAGTTCACATTTTTCTCATAGTAGACCCAATGGTTTTCTTAGTTTATCCTTTGGATGTATTCATACTATCAATATTTATTATTTCAATACTCATATTAAGAAGCTAGTAATAATCTCTATATTGGTGTGTGCCCTTTGGAGTAAATACTACTCTAGTGGAAAATATCTAGTGTAAACTATTATCATGCCACTAACTAGGAGAATAGTAAACTGAAAACAAAATTGCATTCTTATACAGATTGTAAAATTTAGTGCTACAATCAAGTACTTGAAAGATGTGAGTAGTAATACCCACTGAATTTCTAATTCATCTTTCTTTTTTCAGCATATGTGAAAAGACAGCTGGATTTTGGAGAATGACAGTTGATTATCATATGTTTAACTAGGTGGTGACTCCCACTGCAGCTGCTGAACTCGACGTGGCCCTATTGCTTGAGAAAATGAACATATCCCCTGGTATCTAGCATGCAGCTACTGATCAGAGAAATGCTTTTAACTCCATTTCTCTCCATAGTATCCAGCAAAGCAATTTGTCTTGATTTGCCAAGACCAGCAATCTACCTCCACTATCAATCCCCAGAGGTATGCCAACTGCTTCCACCTATCTGAAAAAGGGTCAATTACCAAGACACATATGAAGCACTGTTAAAACTTTACAACAACAAAACCCATACGAAATGAGAAGAGATGAACAGAAACTTCCTTGAATAAGACATACAGATATTCAAAGAGTATATGAAAAAAGAGTTGCCTCGTGGTTCATCAGGAAAATGCAAATCAAAACAATAATTATGAGATATCTACATGAACCATTGAAACTGGTACATATCACATTACAAAAAATGAAGACAATTTGTGTTGGTATGGATGTGAGGAAAATTATTTTCATATACTTCTGATGACAATATAGCTGATGTCACCTTTTGGGGAAATAATATGGACAATCTAAACAAAAAAGACCTAAGAATTGATTATCCAAGTGGCCCATAGTTTCATTTCTGGGAATTTAGCCAAAGTCCTAAAAAGCTATTCAAAACTGTTGTTATCCTATGATAATTGAAGTACTATTCACTATACTTTACTAATAATATTGAAGTTTGTGACATTGACAAAAAATTATTATGCCCAAAGTGTCAATGACATTCCAATATGGTCTGTCTCTTACTTTAAAAATATTTCCAACATAGTTTTACAAGATCTATTTAGATTGATTAGACAATAAAATGATGCATAAATCCAAATTTGTAAAGATAAAATAAAATTATAACTACTTAGGTGGCAGGTGAAACACATAGAAAACTATGGAGACTTAGAGTGAATTATTTGTCTTATTTCTGATATTACAGAGGAATTGCAGTTTTTCACAATTAGGCATAATGTTATCTGAGTGTTTTGAATGTATGTTATATATTATAATCAGGTAATTTACTTATAGCTTTGTTTTTAAACATTTATCAGGGAAGTTATTGTGTTTTGTCTAATACTTTTGTAAAATTGACTGAGATTAGCATTAGCATATGATTTCATACTTTTTCTTTAAATGTGATAGATTTCACTGTTCATCCTGAACAATCTTCGAATCTTTGGGATGAAACCTACTCAGTCATTTTATTTTAACTTTTAATATTCTATGAGTTAATTTTGCTATGACTGCAATTATAGGAGATATAAACCTTTTTTTTTTCTTTTCTGGCTTTGATGCCACTCCTTGCAATGCATACGGCTTTTTTTCTGACTCAAAGGTCAGAAAATCATTCTTGTCATGACTGAAAACCATATGAGATAATAGAGATCAAACTCTATTTGAGTTTTATATAATCATAAAGCCATATGGAATAATAGAGATCAAACTCTATTTGAGTCTACTCTGTTCAAGACAAATTAATTACCCATAGTAATATAATGGTTTCAAATAGTCAGGGTATTTTTTTTGGGGGGGAGACGGGCCACTTCCGGCTGTACTCAGGGCTTTCTCCTAGCTCTGCACTCCAGAATCACTTGTGGTGAAGCTCAGGGGAGCATGTGGGATGCTGGGGTTCAAATCTGGGTCATCCTCATGTAGAGCAAGCACCCTACCTGCTATAATACTGTTTCAGCAACACCTGTTATGTAATTTTTCCTCTGACTGTTACTTTTATATTCTCAAAGCCTGGCTATGTAATATCATGGTATATAATATTTCATAATATTATAGAGATATTATATGATATGGAAATATACTATATACTATATATGTGCTGAATATAGCATATAGAACATTTAATATATTTGTTATACAATATAGTGATATGTCTATAATATTAGAGATATTATAATATCTCACATTTTCCTTGAGATCTCTCAAATTTCCCCACTGTCTACATTTACCTGACTTGTTTTCTTTTTCTTTTCTTTTTTAACCACACCTGTCAAAGTTCAGGAGTTACTCCTGGCTCTGTGTTTAGAAATCACTCCTGGCAGGCTTGGAGATCTTATGGAATGCTGGGAATTAAAACCAGAAAGGCTGTGAGCAGGCAAATGCCCTACATGCTGTGCTATTGCTCCAGTCCCTCAGAATTGTTTTCTAGTATCATTAATTTATATTCATCATTTTTCAGTATCTAATATATTTATAATCTCATAAGACTTTCTAGTGATTCTTTTATTTTAATTATTATATTTTCAATTTTACATTATAGTTGGTTCTAGTCATATTAGTAATAATTTTATTATTTTCTTTATTTTTGTTTTTGTTTTTGGGCCACACCCAGTGACACTCAGGGGTTACTCCTGGCTATGCGCTCAGAAGTCATCCCTGGCCTGGGGGACCACCATATGGGGCACGGCGCCACCACCCGACCCCAATAATTTTATTATTTTCATTTTGTACTTTAAATCTTTGAGTGTTTTTATTATAGTAAATGTTGAACTTACTTTTATGCTAATGAATATGTCATTTCTGAATCAATTTATGATTTATTTTTCTTCTTGATATGGAATATTTTTACCAAGTATTATTATGCTACTAGTTTTGTTTGAGTGAGTTTGTTTAACTGTTTTTAAAAAGGTAATATCGGGGCCCGGGAGATAGCATGGAGGTAAGGCGTTTGCCTTTCATGCAAAAGGTCATCCGTTCGAATCCCGGTGCCCCATATGGTCCCCCGTGCCTGCCAGGAGCAATTTCTGAGCATGGAGCCAGGAGTAACCCCTGAGCACTGCCTGGTGTGACCCAAAAACCACAAAAAAAAGATTAAAAAGGTAATATCTTTATTTAAACACCCTGATTACAAACATGATTGTAGTTGGAGTTTAGTCATAAAAAAACACACCCCTTCACCAGTGCAACCAACACCATCACCAATGTCCCCATCTCACCCCCCACCCCTGCCTGTATTCGAGGCAGGCTCTCTGAACCTCAAATAATAATGAAAATATTATTACATTATATATTATATTGTAATTTACATTATATGTTGTATTATAATATATTGTATATTATATTACACATTAGATTATAACATTAGATAATGAGATATTATAATTGTTATAAATATTATTATATTATCATAATATCCTAAGAAATAATGCTTAGGATACAAAAGCCGCCCACAAAATGGGAGAAGCTATTCAACCAATAATCATCATATAAGGGGCTAAAATACAAAATATCCAAGTTACTGACAGAACTTTACAAGAAAAAAAAATCGAACCCAATCAAAAAATGGGAAGAAGAAATGAACACTTTCTCAAACAAAAAATACAAATAACCAAAAGGCACAAGAAAAACACGTTCCACATCACTAATCATCAGGGAGATGCAGATTACACAATGAAGCACCACCTCACACCACAGATAATGGCACACATCACAAAGAACGAGAATAATCAGTGGTGGAATGTATGTGAGGAGAAAGGAACTCTTATTCACTGCTGGTGGGAATGCTGTCTGGTCCAACCTTTGTAGAAAACAATAAGGAGATTCCTCAAAAACTGGAAACTGAGCTCCCATATGATCCAGCTATAACAGTGTTATGCAAGGCAGATATACTATCTCTCTAGCCCAGATTATAGATTTCTTAACAGTCTGAAATTTTGAAATAAGAACTGTTGACTTTATTCTGGATATCTTACATTACCAATAAACATCACTAACTTAACGTTTATTTTCAAATTTATGTCACAAAAATATCAAGTTTTATGAATTTATTGAACTATACTATACTTTTTGTATTTTATAGGATTACCATAATATACAGCAATTACCCTATATTATGAATCACTAAAATGTGAATCTTTCCTTGTTCTCTTTGAATTATGTTCATTGTTCAGTTGTGACTGCCTGTTAGCTTCTTTTTAAGATTAATGATAATCTATTTTATGACTCTCACTCACCTCACCTCACCTACCCAGATTTTACCAAAGTTGATATAAATTTAGTAAGATTCACAGAGCTCAAAATATGCCTATGTTCCAACTTTCCAAAATCGATATTTCTTTCCCCGCCTCAAATTTTTAAGTATTCCTAAGACATTTAACAATTAAATATCACCCTTTTCCCCCTTAACTGGTGATGACAGTTCTTATTAGCCTCATCATTCAAGTTTAGTAAATTAAAAAACTTCATATTTATTTGGGAAAATAGAAGTTGCTATAATAAAAGAATATTTACAAAATGCTATCATACAGTTATCTATCTATCTATCTATCTATCTATCTAGTATCATCTGTTAGCAAGTGTTCATATTTCATCATGCTAATATAGATGACCATTTACACTTTAAGATAAACATATTCTCATGTTTAATTTTAACTTGATAGTTCAATTCCATTTTATTAATTACCTCCTTTCTTATATGGTACTTATAGTCCTTTGGGGTCCTGGTACTTCTTCATATACACCTATTTTTAATTCACCAGTTTTATTCCTACTAAAATACAGACATATTGTATCACTCTTTTTTCACATTATCCAATTAGACATTTATTTATACTGTAGTCACCTTAATTTACTGTTTTTATAGTTACTCTTATACACAGCATTTGCTTTTTATTTATTCTTGATATAATAATGTATCTAGATAAATCATTCTAGCTATGCTCCATGTTTCTTTTTACAGGAAAATTCCTTAAAAGACACTTCTATGTGTGATATTTTAAGTATTTATTATTAGTTATTTGAAACTTTTTGATGTCTTTATTATTCCACCAAATGTGCCTCAATATTCAATAGACTTTTTTTCTTTCCCAAGTATCATTTATACAGTTTTATTGGCATAGTAACAGAAATGACATTTCACTAAACAATGGAATGAATGGGTGTGCTCAATTTTGAAGAGATATACAATTGTATAACATCATTTAGGAAAAGGCTATCGTGTTTTCATATGTGTGTTGTCAGTGATTTAATCCAGGGTCTTACACAAAGTAAGAGGTATGCTGCTGCTCTTATTCCTAATCTAGAAATGTTCCTTTCACTTTGTAATTTATCCAAGTTTGCTGTAGCAACTTGGAAAGACAGTATAGTCAGTAAAGTGAGTTGACCCAGATTTGATACCTGTACCATGTACTGATCCCTAGTACCAAAAAGAATAATCTCTGGATAGAGTCAGGAGTAAGATAAGCACTGCTAGAATAGACCCCAAACCAAAATCAAGAAATTTAACTTATTATGCCTTTTCATTGATGTTTCAGGCTATTTATAATCATTGATTTTTCTATTTTGATTCTGCCCTTTATTGTCATATATCTAGTATGTTACTCTCCTGTTACTCTCTCTCCCTGAAACTAATTTGAACTTTTGTGTGTGTGTCTCTAAATGATTCTCTTTGTCTCTTTATAAATTATTCTCTGGAGGGGCTGGAGAGATAGCAAAGTGGTAGGGAATTTGCCTTGCGTGTGCCTACCTGGGGGGAACACGGTTCTATTCCCAGAATCCCATATGGTCCCTTATCCTGCCAGGGGCGATTTATGAGTGCAGAGCCAGGAGTGACCCCAGAGCATCACTGAGTGTGGCCCCAAACCAACCAACCAATCAATAAATAAATAAAGTTTAAAACATATATTATTTTCTGGATTTTTTTAGCATACCAAAACCTTTATACCCAAATCCCAAGTTAATATTTTAAGTTTAAAACAGCTAATCGCTGAGTTCAGTATACAAATGCCCACAGCTCATCACCTTTTTTCCCAAATTTTAGTATTTTCTAACTTTTAGTCACAATTACATTTTCTTCTTTTTAACCTGAGTTATTACTGAATACAGTAGTTAGAAGTCTATTTTATTTAGAATTTTTAATATAGTATGTCTTTTCTTTCTGGATTATTGGACTTTTTTGAAAAATTGATATCCAAATCTAATAGGGATTTTCTTATATGTGACACTTTGCTTGATATTTCAGCTTTTGATATTATTTTTTATCTTTCATTTTTGCCATTTTAATGAAATCTTGTTGCTATGCATCTTTCTGTTCTTACTTTGATTAAATGAACTTTCTGTAACTGAGTACCTAACTCATTTCTCAATGAAAGCAATATCTTAGATTTTTCCAATATAAATCCTGCCCCCTTTACTGGATCTCTTGTGATATGAATTTTGTTCCCCTTCATACTATCCCATATTGCTCTTGTCTTGTCTTTATTATTTTTTCTAAGGTTACCCCTGCTTAATCTTCAAGTCTATGAATTCAATTTTCAGAATTTTCTCTTCCACTATAGAGCTCTTATATTGTATTATGTTTGTTTCAACCAGTACTTACTTTAGCTCAAATATTTCTGTCTGAACTTTTCCATTATTTTTCTAGTACTTTTTTGGACTTTGCTGAGGCACTTGACTATTTATTGCCTCTATTTCACTAAACATAATTAGGAGTTTTGCTTTGACATCTCTTGCATAGAACTGATATATTAGAGAGTGTTTTCCAGACTGTTGTCCTCATCCATCTCTGTGAGTGAGCTTTCCGATAATCTATGGACCTCCGTTGTATCTAGCTGTGGGGAAGCTAAAAACCTAATGTATTTAGGCATGTTGGTTTTCATAATATCTGTAATTTAAAAATTCAAGTCAAGGTGTTATTGTGGGGATTCCCAGAAATGTGTTCCTGGCACTTATCTTAAGGATATTTGGCATTAACTCAGTAATTCATTATCACCATTGTCTATTGCTGTCTATAGCACCAAAATCAAATTTGGTTCAGGTCTAATGGAATCTTGGTGCCTCAGGCCAAATGTGGTAGCACCATAGTCAAAGATACCAAAGAAAGACCAGAAATCAGTCACATGTTCCTATCTTTGACTCTGGTACTGAACAATAATCACTTATAAATTACTGGAGTTTTTGCTACATAATGCCTAAGCCAAGTAGGTCTTAGTCATCTCAAAGTTTCAAGTGTCTGATTTCTGACAAAATTCATGATAATGCATGCCTGGGTGACATCTCAGGACCCCATGCTTGAGATAGCCTGAGAATACAAATGGGTCTCACACCCAGCTTCCAGTAAAATAGATGATTGAAAACTGACATATACTGACTCTCACCCAACTATTGAGCAGCGTAGTTCTAGTGTCTTCACCAGATCCCAGTCACATTTGTCTGAGTTCACCTACAAAATTTTAACATCATCAAGATGTTCAGATTCATGGGTACCTGCTGGTAGCTATCAGCTAAGTACAGTGGTGCATATTTTCTTGGTGATACGTGTTCAGTAACTGCCAAATGGTACAGTTCACAGATAGCCTTTAAGTAGCATCTAAAGATTAAGTACAAGTAGAGGGTCAAGAGTATCCTATGGTCTTAGCCATAGAGGTTGTTAAGGATCCCAAT
>PVKC010014739.1:0-21943 GCA_004027635.1 Crocidura indochinensis | reverse complement strand
TTGTTTGGTTTTTGGGTCCCACCCAGCAGTGCTCAGGGGTTACTCCTGGCTCCATGCTCAGAAATTGGTCCTGGCAGGCATGGGGGACCATATGGGGCACCGGCATTCAAACCGATGACCTTTTGCATGAAAGGCAAACGCTTTACCTCCATGCTATCTCCCGGGCCCCTACAAATATTCTTAAGAGTAGAATCTTCTTTGTCTCCTACTCTTGTCTCAATAAATGTTCACTATATTTGAGTGTTTGGACAAAGCAGTGGCTATAAATTAATGTAGCTGCTCCCTTGTGAATGTTGTTTTTTCAAAGCATTTCTTTATTCTACCTTCCTTCCTTTTTTGGTGCTTGTTGAGAGGCTGGAAACATTACATGTTTGTTTTGGTGTGTATACACACTTGGTTGTAGTGCACTGAAGATCATACCAGTATAAAGTTCTGGTACCAGTGGTCCCAAATAGCAATGCTTCTAGGATCCTATGTCATATCTACTGGGTGGTGCTGTTGAACAACCTTATGATTTCTTGCTTACAAGCAGTCTAACTCTGACTTACAGATATTTCTATTGTTTTGTTGTAGTAATTTCTAAAATATTGAATGGCTTTATGTAATGGCTTTTCTTCAGTTACTAATGTAAGGCAGTGAATAGGGCATTTTTTGTGAATTCCCCAAGATAATACACAATTCTCTATTAACAGTTCAGAACTCAGGCCCAATGTTGCTGGTGGGGCTCAGATATTATGTGGTACCACCATGAAGCAACAGATTGGGGGCAGGCATGTTCTCTGGCTTTTTTTTGTGTGTGTCTATTTTTTTAACCACACCTGGCGATGCTCAGGGGCTATTCCTAGCTTTGCTCAGGATGCCTTCGTGGCATGCTCAGGGGGGCCATGTGGGATGCAGGTGACAGAACTCAGGTCGAGCGCGTGAAAGGCAAGCGCCCTACCCACTGTTCTATTGCTCCGGCCCCTTCTCTGGCATTTTGAACTCTCCAGCTTACATGCTGAATTCTTTGTTATTGTTGTATTTAGGGCCACATGAGGCAATGCAAAAAGCTAATCCTAGACCTGTCCTTGAGGGATACTCGTCTTTGTACTCAGGGGATTGTATATGGTCCGGAGATCAAACCTGGGCCATCAGCTTATAGAGGTAGCACATGGAGTTCTTTCTCTCTCTCTTTTCTCTCTTTCTTTCTCTCTCTCTCCCTCCCTCCTTCTCTCTCCCACTCTCCCCCTTTCTCTTTTTCTTTTACATTAAATTTGTTTGTGGTTGGAGAGGGCACACTGGACATTATTCAGGTTTTAATTCTGGCTGTGTCCTCAGAAATTGTTCCTGGGAGGTTCAGGGATACATACAGAGTATGGGAGTTGAGCCTATGTCAATGCAAAGCAAACACTCTACCTACTGTACTATTTCCCTGGTCCAGAATTTTTAAGTAAGCATTTGGTTAGTGTAGCTTTCAAACTCCTTATGGAAGTAGTTCTGCAAAATCACCTTTGCCTTGGTTACTGCACTGCCACTTTCCCATACATACCCGCCATGTTGGCCCCGGTGTACAGCTTACTCTTCCATGGGCCTGCTGTGTCAAATAGGCTCTGCTTCGACTCTTCTGCTGCAAAGAAAGCTCCACATCTGAAAGGACCTAGTAGAAAGTAAGGAATTTCCCAGCAAATGTCTCAGGTCATAGCAGGAAATGAAATTATTTACCAATCACTACAAGGCAATGAATTGATTGTTGGTAAATTCCAATGATTTAAAATTGTTAGACCAATGTGTATGAATGCTTCCGTAGGAACCTAACTTAGTTTGTTTTAAATGGGCATAATATTCTTTGTAACTTGAATATCTTCTCTTTGTCTATCACTGTGGTGATTATGGTGGGTGTCAGACGTCTCATTGCTGCAGTGCTGGTGTTAGGAATCACATGTGACAGTACTGGGAATTATACTATGTGATGTGGGGCTGATGATTAAACTCAAGGCCTCATGCAGGCAAGGCAGGTCTTTAAAATGGAGCCACATCCATGATCCTTTATTTATTTTATCTTTTATCTTTATCCTTTGTTTTGTGGCTACACCCACTAGTACTCAAGATTGACTGCTGGATCTGCATGCAGGGATCACTCCTGGTGGGCTTAAGGGGTCATATGGGATATTTTGAATCAAACCTGGTAAGTCACATGCCCTTCCAGCTATAGAATCATTCTAGTTCTAATTTCTTTTTCCTTTTAGTCTGGTATCTCATGTGATTTCTCAAGGTTTTAGACCTATGACTAGTAGCACATAGAAATTTTCCAAGAAAAGTATATTTTATAGAAAATACCATGGTTAACTGTAATTTGGTAAAAGAGAGACTGTTTCTATTTGAGTATAGAAATCATGTCTTTAGAAATCATGGAATTATAGTCAGTCAGTTAGTCAACAAAATTTACCAGATGGCCAGTGTTCACTGAGGTTGCTATGTAATAATTTGCATGACTGAGGAAGTTTTTCCAAGAAATTTTGTATCTTTCTTTGAAAGGTACATGAAATAATTGGAGAAAGCAATAATTATCTTTAAAAAATGTCTTAGCATTTCGAGCCAAATCGAAGGTCTTTATGATTGTGGTAATTAAAAACATGACATTTACTCTGGTGCTCTTCTGGATGTACTTTCTCAAACTATAGATGAATTTTATAATCAACTACTCAGTGTTACAGATTCTTTTTTTTTTTTTTTTGGGGTTTTGGGTCACACCCGGCAGTGCTCAGGGGTTACTCCTGGCTCCATGCTCAGAAATTGCTCCTGGCAGGCACGGGGGACCATATGGGGCACCGGGATACGAACTGATGACCTTTTGCATGAAAGGCAAATGCCTTACCTCCATGCTATCTCCCGGACCCCAGTGTTACAGATTCTTAATGGAGGTCTACTTTGTGCAAGGCATAAAACTACAAAGATGAACAAGGTGGTGTGCCTATCCTTAGAAAAGGCAGGTAAACTTTGGAGTTAAGCAAAATTGGAAAATGTTATATAATTAGTCAGAGACTAGTTCATCTTTGTTTGACACTTAATGATATCTACTTCATTGTATTGAATGGGGCAGCAAAAGTACTTAGTTTAGTTTCTTCTTTTCAAAAATTTGTTTTGGTGTTGGGCCAACTGGTCAGCTGCTTGCAAAAACGCGAACTCAGACCTCCATCTACCACCATGCCAATACAAATGGATTAAAGACCTGAATATCAGACCCAAACCATAAGGTATGTTGAACAATATGTAGGTAAAACACTCCATGACATTAAGACTAAAGCAGGGGTCTCAAACTTGTGGCCCGCAGGCCGCAAAAGGCCCTCTCTACAGCATTTTGTGGTCCTGCCCTAGAGGAATAGTTTTTTGTTTGTTTGTTTGTTTGTTTTATTTTAGCTGTTTGGGTCATACCCCCCAATGTTCAAGGCTTACTACTGACTTTGCACTCAAATATCACCCTGACTTTGCCTCCTGCGGCCCACAGGTAATTTGAGTTTGAGACTTCTGGACTAAAGGCATCTTTAAGAAGGAAGCAGCACTCTCCATATAAGTGGAAACAGAGATAAACAGATGGGACTATATTAAACTGAGAAGCTTCTGAACCTCAATGGAAATAGTGCCTAGGATACAAAAGCCACCTATAGGATGGGAGAAACTATTCACCCAATACTCGTCAGACAAGGGGTAATATATGCAAGTTACTATTATATACAAGTTACTGACAAAACTTAACAAGACTAAAACATCTAACCTCATCAAAAATGGTGAGAAGAAATGAACAGACAATTTCTCAAAGAAGAAAAAAGGCCAAAAGGCACATGAAAAAGTGTTCCACATCACTAGTTATCAGAGAGATGCAAATCAAAACAATAGTGAGGTACCATCTCATGTCACACTGACAGACATCAACAAGAACAATCAGTGCTGTGGGGATGTGGGAGAAAGGAACTCTCATTCACTGCTGGTGGAAATGCCATCTAGAAATTCCAGGTCTTATGGAAAACAATATGGAGATTCTTCAAAATACTGGAAATTGAGCTCCCATATGATCCAGCTATACCACTCCTAGGGATATACCCTAGGAACACAAAAATGCAATACAAAAATTCCTTCCTCACACCTATATTCATCACAATGCTATTTACAACAGTCAGCCTTGGGAAACAACCAAGATGCCCATTAACAAATGAATGGCTAAAGAAACTGTATACACAATGGGATATTATGCAGCCATTAGGAGAGATGAAGTCATGACATTTTTCTATACATGGATGTACATGAAACTATAATGCTGAGTGAAATAAGTCAGAGGGAGATACACATACACACACACACACACACACACACAGAACAGTCTCACTTATCTATGGGTTTTAAGAAAAATAAAAGACATTATTGTAATAATGCCCAGAGTTGAAGACTGGAAGGACTGACTCACAATATGAAGCTCACCTCAAAAAGGGGTGAGTGCAGTTAGAGAAATAATACACGAACAGATTCCATGACAATATTAATGATTGAGAGAAGTAAAATGTTTGTCTTGAATACAGGCAGGGGATGGAGGAGGAGGGAGATGGGGGCATTGGTGGTGGGAATGCTGTACTGGTGAAGGGAGTGTTCCTTTTGTGACTGAAACCCAACTATAGTCATGTTTGTAGTCATGGTATTTAAATAAAGATATTATTAAAATAAAATAAAATTTTGTTTTGGAGCTACCCCCTGCAAATTAAGGAATTACTCCTGGCTTTGTTCTCAAGAATTACTCATGGCAGTGCTTGGGGGACCATATGGATGCAAGGGTATTGAACTGGGGCCAGCCAAAAGCAAGACAAATGCCCTACCCATTGTACTATTGCTCTAGCCCCCAGTTTATTTCCTTCTTTTTTTTGGGGGGGCCACACCCAGTGACGCTAAGGGGTTTCTCCTGGCTATGCGCTCAGAAGTCGCTCCGGACAGGCAAGGGGGACCATATGGGAACCGGGGGATCGAACCGTGGTCCATCCTAGGCAAGGCAGCAGGCACCTTACCTCCTGCGCCACCCCCCGGCTCCCAGTTTATTTCCTTCTATAGTCAACATTATTATGGTTATTGCCACTTAAAGGTCAATAGGCAAGCAAGACTTGGATCCTGTAGAGTTTTAGATTTCAGTTCTGAACAGTGAAATTTATATTTTAGAGACAAATCATATTTCAGTTTTATAATTACACCATTATCTGGTAGGGCATTAAAAATTTCATCAATATAGTTTATCTTTTTTTTTTTTTGCCGGGGGAGTGTGCTCGGCAACTCTCAGGTGTTACTCCTGACTCTGTGCTCAGGGATCACTCATGGCTGAGCTTGAGGAATCATATGCAGTCTCAGAAATTGAACCTGCATTAACCATGTGCAAGGCAAATGCCTACCACTGTACTATCAAACCAGCCCTACAGTTTGCCATCTGTTATTTACTTTTGCATTTCTCTGCTTGCTACAACCCAGTAGGAGGTCCATTCAACCAAAAGAACTCACTTTCTTGTCAGGCTATGGATTATAAACCTGGAAATTGGCTTGCAGATGCTCACCTGCACTGTTGTATGCTTTAAATGTTGGGGCACTCAGAGTAGCTTGTACATGGCCTTTTACATATTTTTAACTAAGGGTGTCTTCATTATTCACCATAAAAAACACCTCTGGACACCAGGCTCATCTTTTATACTAAAAGTAATACAGAAGTCTTTTTTTTAAAATCCAAGAAGATTACTCCTTTGGAGGTTCACCTTGTCTACTGTGTCACCCATGATAATTGGATAATTGAAAGACGCCTTTGACTCAAACTGGAAAAAAGATGCTTGTATCAGTTTCTCTACATCTTAGGGTCCTTGTTCCCAGATACGTGTATTTGCTCTCTCACTAAGAGGGTGGTTATTCACAGTTTTTAGAACATGAAAAGCCATTCCATCTGCTCAGGTCAAGAATATACTAGAAGAATGAACCTTCACCAGATGATCATCTTTTCCTTTCCAACAAATGGTGTGTCCTGATAAGCATGTGGTATGCATGAGTTATTGACAAGACTGTTCTGAAAGTAGTAATGGAGGACCTATAAATTTTGAAGATCTGTAACACTGAGGAGGGGTTTAGGGTGCTTTCTGGATGAGGGAGGTTTAGAAAGTGGGTACCTGTGTCTCCCTAAAGGTAAGCCTGCCTTTGGGAGTCAATGATGCTGCAGGGATTATGGGGGTACATAGTTTTCTTTTTATTAATTTATATCTTTATTTGAACACTGTGATTACAAATATGATTGTAGTTGGGCTTCAGTCATATAAAGAACACCCCGTCCCCAGTGCAATATTCTCAACACCAATGTCCCAAATTTCCCTCCTCCTCGGAGGTACATAGTTTTATTGAGATAATCTGACTTGTTTTTCAAATAGTTCCAGGGATTAATACATGAATCAGACAAACCTGTTGTTCACCAGAATGGCAAAACTTAGTACTACCTCTCCAATAATGGTCTTGTAATCCTTTGGGTCTGATGAACACCTCCAATTGTATTCCAGTTCTCCAAGGTGATGGCTTGGTGATTAGGAATTTGTTGCTTCATCTGCTATAATCTTAGAGTAGGTGTTTGACTTGGATGACTTTAAGGGGGTTTTACACCCCAAATGCATCCGTTCTAAAGCTAAAGTTTAGTTTCAGCAGATTGAACTGTGCTTAACTCCTGGTTACATCTGCACTGCGGAGGGAACTTTGCCCACTGTAGGTCTTTGGTATTGGCTCCTTATTTTGGCTGCTTAGTACCTTCCAGCTTAGTGTTCAAACAGATCTTCAATATAGCCACGGGGACAGGAGAGTTCAAGAAGAGGGGAAAAAGGTTTTGATTCTCTGTTATAGTGGAAGCTGATGGATTGAAGGAAAGATAAAGGAAAAGGATTAGGAGCAGGAAGGCAGGTGGCCAAAAATATATATATAGCAGACACTTAAAAACAAGGAATTCTATAGTTATCCAATAAGATCTAATAAGGAGGTAGAGGCCAGAGATGGTTTATGGATTTTTTTTGTCTTTGTTGTTTGTTTTGGTTTTGGTTTGGGCTTAGGGCCACACTGGTGATGCTTATTTCTGGCTCTGTGCTCAGGGATTACTTTTGGTGGTGCTCATGGTACCATATAAGGTGCCAAGAAACAAACACGTGGGGCCCGGGAGATAGCATGGAGGTAAGGCGTTTGCCTTTCATGCAAAAGGTCATCGGTTTGAATCCCGGTGCCCCATATGGTGCCCCGTGCCTGCCAGGGGCAGCTTCTGAGCACTGCTGGGTGTGACCCAAAAACCAAAAAAAAAAAAAAAAAAAAGAAAAAGAAAAAAAAAAAGAAACAAACACGTATTGGCCTCATGCAAGGCAGGCACCTTACCCACTGTACTCTCACTCCAGTTCTTGCCGAGCATAGTTTAAAGTGAAAATTAATGCTAGGAAAGTCTTTAGGTTTTTTTTTATATTTAATTTTTGTTTAATTTTTCTCACTTATGTGTTCAGGTCTAAAAACTAAAGAATTAAAGTCTCCAAGTCAGTCAGTCACCTTTTAACAAAGCTGATTTGGGAGACTAGAATCCTATGTTTTTAGTGTGAGTCTGGGCTTCCCACATGAAACCTGGCTCATTGGCCTCCTAATTTTTTCATATTTTATTTTATCATCATTATTATTATTTTGGTTTTTGGGTCACACTCGGCAGTGCTCAAGGGATACTCCTGCCTGTGCACTCAAAAATCACTCTTGTGGGGCTGGAGAGATAACTTGGAGATAGGTTGTTTGCTTTGCATGCAGAAGGATGGTGGTTTGAATCCCGGCATCCCATATGGTCCCCCGAATCTGCCAGGAGCGATTTTTGAGCATAGAACCAGGAGTAACCTCTGAGCACTGCTGGTGTGACCCCCCCCCCAAAAAAAAACAAAAAAAATTTCTCCTGGCAGGCATGGGGGAACATATGGGTTTGACTGCATGCAAGGCAAATGCCTTACTGCTGTGCTATCTCTCTGGCACCTGGCCTCCTCATTATACACTTGGGAAAGTGAAACCAGTGGTGCCTAGTCATCTTCTTATGAGTTTGCTGTGAAGCTTCAGTGGGATAAAAAAGCTTTAGTACACAAAACCCTTTGCCCTGTTGTAAATGCAAACAATCATGACAACATGGTAACACCTGAATGTGGGTATCTCAAGCTCTTGAGATGCTTGCCTTTTTCTCAGGCAAGGAGTGAGAAGATCTTAGTGAAGAAGATTGTCCCTGCACCATTGTATTTTGAAATTTCAGTTTTGTTTTCAGTTTTCTTTCTAGAAATAGCAGTATCTTTCTCTTTGGTAGTTTGTGGTTCTCCTTCACTCCCTAGTCCATTATCCTATTTGATTCATGAGGTCAGAAGAGCTCATTATCACACCCCACTGCAGTGATAAATAATGAAAACAGACCTCATCAAAGAACTGCTTGTGTTAATTATAGAGCAGCTTAGGGGATGATTTGTGCCTGCTTCACGTGTCTGTATTCCTCAATATAATACTGGCGCCTTGAAATATTTGTGTGTTTACCCAATAAATTAGGAACTCAGTCACTCAACAGTCACTCCAAATTCAACAAAATCTTGTTTTTTATTTTCAAAAGTTGCATCAGACATAGTGAAAAACTATTGTGATACTATTGGCAAGGATGTATGAGTAACACAAGATCTCTAATAATAGTATTATGTAATAATAATAAAGGGAAGAAAACAAATTTGTTCTAATAAAACATTTCATTAGTAGTCATAGCACACATTTTACATTGTGTTCTCTGTGCTACTCACTATTCTTAGTGCTATTTCAGTTATTTGAGTTAATTCTCATAGCAACCTAATAAGATGTACTATTTCTGTCTCCTTTTTATTGCTAAGGGAATTAAAGTACAGAAAGTTAAATGAATTGTCCAAGGTTGAACAGATAGTATGAACCAATGTCCAAGTGCTTCAGCAACTATATCAACTCTGAATCATTATGCTTCTGAAATCATTTGATACACAGAAAAATGAGGACAGATCAATCTGAGTGGGGGGGGATTTGTCAGTTCAAATTGATAGCTAACAACTCTATGTTTGGTGTGATAACCTAAAATACTATTATTTGAAATATTGTAATGACCTAAAGGTTTAATATATTGCAAGACACATAAATGTATGCTTCTGTTATAGTGGCCTGGAAATATCAGAATTCTTTTATGCTCAGCTGTATTGTGGGTGATTTTTTTCTTTCATCTTCCTTCTTTACTTTATGTACAGTATGTCAGATTCTGACACTACTAACCTACAGATCTTTGATAATGTTTAATCTCATCCACAGAAAAATTCTGTGACTTCTCAATTCAATGGCTCACCATCTGTGTTTAAGAATTGATAGTCCTGGGGCCCGGGAGATAGCATGGAGGTAAGGCGTTTGCCTTTCATGCAAAAGGTCATCGGTTCGAATCCCGGTGCCCCATATGGTCCCCCGTGCCTGCCAGGAGCAATTTCTGAGCATGGAGCCAGGAGTAACCCCTGAGCACTGCCGGGTGAGACCCAAAAACAAAAACAAAACAAAACAAAAAAAAGAATTGATAGTCCTAAAGAATAGGCCTCTCCAGTTTCAAGAGTCCTATATCAACCCTGAATCTACTGATTACCAGAAAGCCTCACAGGTTGTTTTTCTCTCTCCATAGCTTCTTACTCATTAGACCATATCCCACCTCTCAGCACAGTCCTTTGATGGGATTGGTGTATGTGTGTTTGTGGGGTGTGGTGTGTCACTTGTTTATGATGCTCGGAGCTTGTATTCAGACATATATCAGGGCACTGTGTCTATGCCAGGTCTGCCCTTCCTGTCTCAATACTGGTGGCTGGGGCACTTCCAGCAAATTGTAGGCTTTGTTGGAACCTTTGACTGATTCTAAAGACTCACAGGCCTCTATGCTCTTGTCTGATTTGCTATCAAGTAGAAATAGAAGTTCTTGCCATGGAACCTAATCTGTCCAGCCTTCATCCAGGCTTTCTAATCTGAAGGGTCCTTAAAACCATGCCTCTAATTTCCTCATCTACTGTGGGCCCTAGATATTTTTTATTTTATATATTTCACTATAGATATTTATTTTATATCTGGTGTTCAGTTCTAATATGGTCAAATTTTGAATGCCCTGTATTTCTGTACATTGCATATTGAGACTGAGACAATTAGCAGTGAACAAAATGATGAGCTGTGGTTTATTGGCACTGCCTGAAAACAGATAGTTTGGTTCCAGAACCATTTATTCATGGGTCAATTTATTCATGTGACAGTATTTGTGTATGTTAGAGAGAGAATGTATATTGTACAATAAATAGTAAAATATAACTAATGATCTAAATAGAAAAGTACCTGGATTATGGTTAAAATTTTGGTTAGGTATATATTCAGTTTTGAGTTTACTATTATACCCCTGGAAGTTTTTTAAGTTTTTATATATTATCTTATCCTTTGAAATACACCTCAAGATTGATGTTGCTATTATAATGCAAACTGTAATCCACAGTTTAAGAAACTTGTTCAAGAAAACATAAGCAAAAATTCAGATATTGCACTAAGACTTGAACACGGGCATTCTGTTTCCATTCTCATCATGTTGTAGCTTCTCCTTTCTTGGGTAAAAACTTTTACTTCTTTGAAATGAGGGAACTGGATTACATAGTGATTCTCTTCCAGCACTAGCATTTTGTGTTCTCTGCTGGTAGAAAATTGGACAGACATGTAGTCCTGTGCACATGTTCAAAAGCCCCATGTTCACAGGGATCAGCTGGATAGTCATGCTGACAGGCTGGCATAAATCATGAATTATAGTGCTGTGAACATGGACAAAATCTCTGTTCACTGTACATTGGAGGAGCCATCAGAAGAGAGACAACTATTTGTCTATTGTTAATTGGCTTCCACACTTAGTGATTGATAATAGGGAAAATAACACCTACTATATTGAGGAAAAATTTAAAGTTAGGTAGCAGTGCTCTTGGTACATAGCCTAAAAAAATCACAGAATGTCTTTTAAATTTTTTTTTGGGGGGGTCACACCCAGTGACGCTCAGGGGGTACTTCTGGCTATTCGCTCAGAAGTCGCTCCTGGCAGTCACAGGGGACCATATGGGGAACCGGGGGATCGAACCGCGGTCCGTCCTAGGTTAGCACAGGCACCTTACCTCCAGCGCCACTGCCCGGCCCCCAGAATGTCTTTTTATTCAGTAAAGAACACAGGGTTTTGTTCCTCCAATTCCCTCAAGGATTGATTCCTGAGCACAGACCCAGGAGTCAACCCTGAGCAGGGGAGGGTATGGCCCAAAACCAAAAATTTGTTTTTGCTTTTGGGCTGCACCTGGTGGCACTCAGGGGTTACTCCAGGATCTGCACTCAGAAATAGTATCTGGAAGGCTTGGGGGCCTATATGGGATGCCAGGGGTCAAGCCTGGGTCAGCTATGTACAAGGCCCTATTTTCTGTGCTATCGCTCTGCCCCCCCCCAATAAAATTTTATGTTAAAAATATATAAAATACAGGCCTTCATTGAATATGAGATTTCTTTTTTTATTGGTTTTTGGGCCATATCCAGCAGCACTCAGGGGTTATTCCTGACTCTATGCTCAGAAATTGTTCCTGGTAGGCATGGGGGACCATATGAGATGCCAGGATTTGAATCACCATCCTTCTGCATGCAAGGCAAATGCCCTACCTCCATGCTATCTTTCTGGCCCCTGAATATGAGATTTCTGAAAGTATCTTGGAACTCTAGTTTCTCTTCTGTAAAAGGCATATAAAATCTATCAGAATTTGGAGGCAATGGGAAGCTCCCTTACCTCCTTGCTTATCTAAAGAAAGGCAGTGGATCCAGGTCAGTCTTGACTCATTTCTTCTCAAACTTTGCCAAGAGTAACAGAAAATTATAGCACCCAGATATCATAAAAATATGAGTTAGATTTTCTACTTCCCTCTCTAATTGCACTCATCACTGTTTGTGGTGAGCTTCATGTAGTGAGCTGGAACTTCCAGTCCTCCTCTCTTTTGTCTCTGAAAATTATTGCAAAAATGTCTTTTCTTTTTCTTTTCTTCTTTTCTTTTTTATTTTTATTTTTCCATAGATGAGTGAGACTATTCTGCATCTATTTCTCTCTTCCTCTGACTTATTTCTCTCAGCATAATAGATTCCATGTACATCCATGTAGAAAGCCTGTCTAGAGTACAGGCAAGGTGGGTTGGGGAGGAGGGATATTTGGAACATTGGTAATGGGAATGTTGCACTGGAGAAGGGGGGGGGTGTTCTTTACATGACTGAAACCCAACTACAATCATGTTTGATTTAATCAAGGTGTTTAAATAAAGATATTAGTTAAAAAAGATATGCAGTGAAATAGTTAGGTTAAGTATAAAGCAACTGAGTAAGTTAATGAACTAATAAAAAGTAAAATTCCCTGGAAGAAAAAAAAATAACAGAGACACATTACCCAAAGGAAAACTGATGTTAGTGACTGAGAAGACTCTTCCAAAGACAGCTATTCTTTTTTGTGTGTGTGTGTGTGTGTGTGTGTGTGTGTGGAAAAATAATTAGAATCTAAGTATTTTAATATTCAGCTTTAATTTTCAGGGATTACTTCTGGCTCCATGCTCAGAAATCGCTCCGGGCAGGCTTGGGGGACCATATGGGATGCCGGGATTCGAACCAATGACCTTCTGCATGAAAGGCAAATGGCTTACCTCCGTGCTATCTCTCCAGCCCAATATTCAGGTTTTAATCATACAATGTTAGTAGTTATTTAACAATACAAATAAAATAAAGAGATATTCAATATTCAAAAAAAATATGAGTTAGAAACAGCAAAAACAGTACTAAGAGAAAAGTTTATTGCTTTGCAAGCACACAACAGAAAGGAAGAAAGGGCCTGTATAAAGCTTAATGACACAGCTTATAAAATTAGAAAATGATCAACAAAAGGAACCCCAAATAGGTAGGTATAAGGAAATAACAAAGCTTAGAGCAGAAATCAATGAAGTGGAAACCCAAAAAAACAATCTGAAAGATAAACAAAAGTAGAAGTTGGTTCTTTGGAAAAAAAAATAAACAAGATTGATAAACCACTAGCAAAACTCACAAAGAAACAGAGAGAGAGAAACTTAATAAACCAGATAAGAAATGAAAAGAGGAGGTCACTACAGACACTGCAGAGATTCTAAGGGTAATCAGAGACTACTTCGAGTAACTCTATGCCACAGAACATGAGAATCTGGAAGAAATGAATAAATTGTTGGACTCATAATCTTCCGCAGTTAAATGAGGATGATCTAAGCGTATCTAAACAGACCTACTGAGGAAATTAAAAGGGTAATCAAAAGTCTTCCCAAAAACAATAGCCCAGGTCGAAATGGATTCACTAACAGTTCTTTAAAACCTTTCTTGAGGAACTACTACCAATCCTTTTCAGGCTCTTTCATGAAATTGAAGAATTGGGAATTCCCAAATAGTTTTTATGATGATAATAGTACCTTGATACTAAAACCAGACAGAGATGCTGCTAAGAAAGAAAACTACAGAACAATATTCCTGACAAACACAGATGCAAAGATCCTCAACAAAATTCTAGCAAATAGGATCTAACACCTCATCAAAAGGTCATACACCTTCATTCCAGGAATGCAAGGATGGTTCCACATACATAATCAATCAACGCAATATACTGTTGCCCCTTTGTTGGGTCCTGTTTACTCCTTTGTTGGTTGTGTGTGTATCCACAAAGAGCTCCCAGAATGAGAAATTAATTCCCATCTCCTTGTCCCCTTTTGGGGGAAAAGCTTGGTAATATTTATCCGCAGCAAATAATCCACATAGACAAGAGGGTTAAGTGGTAAGAGGTTGGAAGAAGAGAGTTCTTTGTCAGCCTGCTGCTAGCTCCAAAACACACCTATATCCAGCAAGCCAACTCTGGCAAAAGACCCTGAAAACCTCGCTCCCAAACTATTTATTGGCTCTCAACAGCGCCCCAACCTGGAAGGTCAAGGTGGGACAACAGGCAAAGAATAATCTTATGAAATATTTTCATATACAACAATATACCATATCAACAAAAAGAAAAATGAAAACCATATGATCATATAAATAGATGCAGAGAAAGCATCAATAAGGTTCAACATCCATTCTTGATAAAAACTTTCAGCAATATGGGAATAGAAGGAACTTTTTTCAATATAGCCAAGGCCGTCTAGCAAAAGCCAATGGCAATATTATTCTCAATGGAGATAAACTAAAATCCTTTCTTCTACAATCTGATATTAGACAAGGCTGTCCTCTCTTTCCACTCCTATTCAACATAGTGCTGGAAGTTCTTGCCATAACAATTAGGCAAAATAAAGATATCAAGGGCATTCAGATAGGAAAGGAAAAGAAATCAAGCTCTCACTGTTTGCAGATGACATGCTACTATATTTAGAAAACCCTAAAGACTCTACCAGAAAGCTTCTAGAAAAATAATAGATTTATATAGCAAAGTGGCAGGCTACAAAATTAACATGCAAAAATTAATGCCTTTTTATACACCAATAATGATAGAAAAGAAATGGACATTAAAAAAAAACAATCCTATATATGTCAGTGTTACACAAACTCAAATATCTTGGAGTAAACTAAAGAGGTCAAGGACCTATACAAAGAAAACTATAAAACCCTGCTTCAAGAAATTAAAGAGGATACACAGAAATGGAGACACATACCCTGCTCATGGATTGGTAGGATTAATATCATTAAAAAGCATTGTATATAGGGGCCCAGGAGATAGCATGGAGGTAAGGCGTTTGCCTTTCATGCAAAAGGTCATTGGTTCGAATCCCGGTGCCCCATATGACCCCCCGTGCCTGCCACGAGCAATTTCTGAGCATGGAGCCAGGAGTAACCCCTGAGCACTGCTGGGTGTGACCCAAAAACTAAAAAAAAAATAAATAAAAAGCATTGTATAAATTTAATGCAGTTCTCTAAAGATACTCATGACATTCTTCAAAGAAGTAGATCAAATACTCCTGAAATTCATTCGGAAGAATAAACACTGACTAATAGCTAGAAAAACCCTTAGGGAAAAGGAATATGGGAGGCATCACTTTCTCTACTTTAAATTGTATTAGAAAGGGACCAGAGAGGTAGCACAGAGGTAAGCCGTTTGCCTTTCATGCAGAAGGTCATTAGTTCAAATCCTGGCATCCCATATGGTCCCCTGTGCCTGAAAGGGGCAATTTCTGAGCATGGAGCCAGGAGTAACTCCTGAACACTGCTGGGTGTGACCCCCCAAAAAATAAAGTAAATTGTATTAGAAAACTATAGTAATTAAAACAGCATGGAATTGGAATAAAGACAGACCCTCACATCAATGGAATAGACTTGAGTAGTTAGAGAATGCTTCCCCAGACATGCAATCAATTAATCTTTGATAAAGTTTTAACAAAAGCAAAATAGAGCAAGAAAAGCCTCTTCAACAAGTGGTGTTGGGACAACTGGTCAACCACATGCAAAAATGAGAACTCATACCTCCATTTAATACCATGCACAAAGGTCAAATCCAAATGGGTTAAAGATCTGGATATCACACCCAAAACCATAAGATATATAGAACAGCACATAGGTAAAATACTCCATGACATTGAAACTAACGATATCTTCAAGGAGGAAGCATCACTCTCCACACAAGTGGAAGCAGAGATAAACAGATGGGGCTATATGAAATTAAGAAGCTTCTGCACTTCAAAGGAAATAGTAGGATACAAAAGCCACCCACAGAATGGGAGAAAGTATTCATCCAAAACCCATCATATAAGGGGCTAATATCTAAGATATACAAGGTACTGACATAACTTAGCCAAAAAAATCTTATCAACATACTACACCATATTGGGGGCCAGAGAGATAACATGGAGGTAAGGCATTTGCCTTTCATGCAGAAGGTCATCAGTTCTAATCCTGGCATCCCTTATGGTCCCCTGAGCCTGCTGAAACGATTTCTGAGCGTGAAGCCAGGAGTAACCCCTGAGCACTTCTGGGTGTGACCCAAAAATAAACAAACAAAAAAACCATAATATATCATATCAACCAAAAGAAAAATAAAAACCAAATGATCATAGATGTCAACAGATGTAGAACAATAGATTAATAGATGTAGAGAAGCATTTGATAAGGTCTACACCCATTCTTGATAAAAAGAAAACTCTCATCAAGATAGAAATGGAACAAACTTTTCATAAAAAAAATGAAGAAAAAATCTCTAACCCCATCATAAAATGGAAAAAAAAATGAACAGGCAATTGCTCAAAGAGGAAATACAAATGGCCAAAAGACACATGAAAAATGCTCCACATCATTAGTCATCAGGGAGATGCAAATCAAAATAACAATGAGGTACTATGTTGTAGAATTAAATATTAAGAGATCCTTTGGATGGAGCCGGATGGTGATGGGATGAATGGAGGGGCCTTTCTATGCTGTTCCAACACCATATGTCTCCAACTCCCACCAGCTGGTGGGTCTACATGTTCAGGGTGGTCGCAAGGAGAAAATTCACTCATAGGCAGGTTTCTCAGGAGATAATATCTTTATTTGCCCTGGCCAATATGTGTGGCCTATATCATAACCATTTATGCTGGATTCCTATTCAGCCCTGCATTGTACCTTGCCCCCCAGAGATCTTCTCTGCTTCCTCCTCCATTCTGCATCCATGCAAATCCCCTTTTGCCCCTGAGGCCAAACCTTTTGCAACCTCCCAAAGACCCCTCCCAGAAATGGGAGGATCTTTCTTGTAGGTAAGGTTACACAGGAAGAATGGGGGGATGGGGCTACACTATCTCACACCACAGAGACTGGCACACATCACAAAGAACAAGAACAATCAGTCCTGTTAGGGATGTGGGGAGAAATGAACTCTCATTCACTCTGGTGGGAATGCCATCTTGTTCAGCCCTTATGGAAAACAATATGGAAATTCCTCTAAAAACTGGAAATTGAGCTCCCGTACGACCCAGCTATACCACTCCTAGGGATATACCCTAGGAACACAAAAATAGAATTCAAAAATCTCTCCCTCACACTTATATTCATTGCAGCGCTATTTCCAAAGCCAGACTCTGGAAACAACCAAGTTTACCTTCAACAGATGAATGGCTAAGAAATGGTGGTACATGTACACAATGGAATATTATGCACCCATGAGGGGAGATGAAGCCATGAAATTTTTCTATAATGAATGGACATGGAAACTATTATGCTGAATGAAATAAGTCAGAGGGAGAGAGATAGACTCATAGTCTCACTCATCTATATGTTTTATTGAAAATAAAAGATATTATTTTAGGCCGGGCGGTGGTGCTGGAGATAAGGTGCCTGTGCTAACCTAGGACGGACCACAGTTCCATCCCTCGGTTCCCCATATGGTCCCCCGTGCCTGCCAGGAGCAACTTCTGAGCGAATAGCCAGGAGTAACCCCTGAGCGTCATCGGGTGTGACCCAAAAACAAAAACAAAACAAAACAAAAGATATTATTTTAATAATACCCAGAGACAATAGAGATGAGGGCTGGAAGAACTGGCTCACGATATGAAGCTCACCACAAAAGAGTGGGTGAATGCATTTAGAGAAATAACTACATTAACAACTATCATGACAATGTTAATAAGTGATAGAAGTAGAATTCCTGTCTTGAATACAGATTGGGGGTGGGGGAGGAAGGAGTTGGGGTCATTAGTGGTAGGAATGTTGCATTGGTGAAGGGGGTGCTCTTTTTATGACTGAAACCCAACTACAAACATGCTTGTAAGCATGATGCTTAAATAGAGATATTAAAACAAAAAGAATTTTCAGTTGTCTTCAAGGCCTTTGTACCCCAATTCAAGAAAAAGAGTATTGTGGGCCTGTGCTTGTATACCATATGTGTTGATACTTTTGTATTATTTGAAATTAATTTCCAGATCATTCATCTCAGGATGTCAGGTATGGAAACAGTGTGGAATTTAGGAAGCTGGCCTGTGCTTTGCCTCTCTCTACCCTAGAATACCTAAACTCTACCCCACTAGTCTGTCTCCCTCTACTCTAGACTGCAGATGGTTTCCAGAAGGACCCCTATTTTACTCTTAAACTGCCTACATAAGCATCACTTCTAGGGACCCAGTATCCAGAACAGGGGAGAAGAGGGTGAATGAGGAGATCCTTTTCCTGGCTCTTCCACAGATGGACAGCAGCTTTTTGAAGATTTCTGAGCCACGGGCTCGTTAGCTAAGATCCTGTTCAAAAAGACCCTGCTAAAGGAATTGTTATGTCTGTCATTCTTGTCAGCAGAATACTAGAATGAGTCAGTAACAGAAGACAAAAGTAAAGTAAAAAATAAAATATATTTGATGAGAAATAGGGTTGGAAGGGTTATTATTTTCACTTTAGAATAGACTGAAAATGAGAAGTTAAAAAATAGGATCTGTGATATGCCCATGACTGTGCAAGAACCAGTATAAGCCATTCATGCTCTAGGGTGAGTGCTGTCCATTTGGGAAAGTCAAGTGTTCCACCCATTTTTCTTATGAAGGTGTTCTAATCTTCTTATGAAGGTGTCTTGGAATTTATACCTTCTGCTGGGTGTAAGGAGAAAACTGAGGAGAAAACACTGGCCTTTGGAAAAGAATGTGCAGCACCCTATTATCACCTCTACCTTGCTTTGTTTTCATTAGTTTTCTTTGGAAAGCCTTGCCTCCTTTCCCTATTTATTCCCTCTGTGGAACTGAGTACCATAACAGAAACTGTTCTACAGGGAATCATGGGCTCTGGGAGAGCTACTGGAGAAGCACCAATTGTTAGGAACACTACACTGCAGGCCTGGGATGGCTGGATTAGAAAGCAGGCATAGGGTGCTAGACCACACCAAAGGTCATTGCATCTGACACCTACACCAAAGTCCTCCAAGCCCATGAACTACTTGGCCCAGGCATTAAGAAAACCAGTCAGGTCCAGACTTTTTGGAAAACAAAACGGACATTTCTCAAAAAAAAAAAAAAAAAAAAAAAAAAAAAGAAAAGAAAAGAAAAGAAAAAGGAAAAAAATAAGAAAAGAAAAGAGCTCTTCTCTCTCTTCTTTGCTGAACCGGCCTACGAACCGGGAACCGGGACCTGCACCAGTAAGATGTCCCCACCCGACCCACGTGGGGCCAATCGAGCCATGTGATTGGGGATCCCAGAGACTTAAAGAACATCAGCCATGTCATGCTCTGCCTCTTCTCTCTCTCTCCTCTGCTGAGCCGGCCTACGAACCACAAGGACTGTAACCTCTCAAAAAGTGTGGCCCCGGAGCGAAGCAGAGCTACCGAGTTTACCTTGTAACCCCTGAATTCCATTATTGCACACTGTAAAAAACAAACAAAAAATAAATAAAAAGGTTCATGGCTGAAAAAGAAAAGAAAAGAAATTGAGCTCCTAGCAATGCTGCTGCTGGTACTATATCCAAGGGGCACAAAATGCAGAAAAGGCATCTGAACTCCGATGTTTATTGCAGCACTGTTTACAATAGCAAGATATGGAAATAACTCAAGTACCTGAGAATAGATGAGTAGATAAGGAAACTATGGCAAAGCTACTCAAGGGAATACTACACCGCTGTTAGGAAAAACAGTGGACACATTGTTAAAAAAGAAATGTACACTGGTAAATGAATGAGTGTTGGGCATAGTTTGCCTGTATATCATAAAGTGTATATTATGGTTATTCAGTTTGAATATTTTTTGTTTTCTAAAATATTATAGTATTTAATAAAATATTTAATAAAATTAACATCAATAAACCAATAAATTTAAATTAATGACATCATTAATTTTTAAATACAATTATTATTAGAATATTTAAAACCTATCATGCTTTAAAAAAGAATGTTCAAAATGTTCTCCATTCACCGTAGTTTTTAAAAAATGAAAAAGGAAATCAGTCAGTTCCCACTTAGTGGCTGTCCTATACTTTTGATGCTCTTTATAGACCTAATACATAATTTGCCTATCTTTGGAGAAACCATGTCTTCAATATTTTTATTTCTTTTGTGATGAGCAAACTATCTTCATCTATAAGTATTATTAAATTATTGACAATTTTCCCTAGTATACATATTTTTAAATTGACTTATTTATCCTTCCTTTATTCTTTATATCTTCATTGTTATGAAAGTGTACTTCAGTGATTGATCCCATGGATTTATGCTTATGAAAAGTGAGGGGACTTTTATTTGAAATGGGGTTTTACCCTTCAAATTGCAAGAGCCTAAGAAATATCTGTCATTTAGGCCAGGAAGAACTTACTCATAGGTCTCTTGCCAAAAGTCAATGAATACAGCTGCAAATGTTTATTAAAAGCTATGAAAAAAACTAAGCTTGCTGGTTTGTGTCTGGCAGCTTATTTATGTTTTCCTCTTCTCATCAGCTCAGAAGCCACAAACAAGAATAGTATGTTGTAAGGTACAAGCCTAGGAGGTCTGAATGATCTGTTATTTGATTTGTGCAGGGCTATAGGGGTGTAGTGGCTGACAGTTCAGTCTTGGTAAAATAACCAGAAGCTTGAAGATGTATTTAGGAAAGGGAGTCAGCAATAGCCATCTGGGCAGTTAAGCAACTCCCAGAATTAATCCTAGCAGTTTTAACTAGAGCATCATGTTACCTACTATTGAGCATTGATAAACATCTAACTAGTATCCAGACGTCTTTATCTCATTAACATTGGGGCAATAATAGTGACTTACCATTGTATAAAACTCTGAAAAGATGTAGCCTTTAGTGGACTAGGATTTTGATTAAGGAGACTCAGGAAAAGTTTTATATATTATGTTTTCCTCTGCACTGTGACTTCAGAGACTTTCCCAAACTGGGAGGACTGAATTGATAGACCTCATGTTCATTTGTCTGAATTTCTCATTGCTTACAATCTGTTTTCATTTCAAGAAGTTATAGAAAGTCCTTCTCAAGTGTCATTTGTCTCATAAAAAACTGTGACCCTTGAAGTTTATTACTTGTATTTAATTTTATCTCAGGAAAAAAAGAAATATGTAAATGATCTTATAGTGTTTAATTGAGTCCTAATATGGAGGAAAGGTGACTAGATTAGTTTGTATGATTTAAAAAGCTTGAATGAACAAAGACAAATAGACTTCAAATTCAGCGGGAAACTAGTAGAATAAAGCATGTGTTCCTTTATGTTTATAAATATGTGTTATTTTCTGTTTATGTATATCTATATGGGTAGTTAGTGGTGAATGTTTAGATTTTGTGCAAGTGAAAAAAACCAACACAAAACTGAATGCCAGAATGTATTCCTTTTTCCCCTCACCATCCAATGCTTTTTACTTCATTTGAACTTGAAGCAATTGCTTATCACTTACTGCAAAAGACACTGGGAATGCAAAGATGCTGATGTCTCCAGACTTGAGAGGCCATGCCAGTGGTGAAATAGACAAATAATGGCAGTAACTTGACAGACGCTCTACTGGGGGATATGCAAGTTGCCATGGGAACATAGAGGCAGCATTTAATTTAGATGGGAAAGAAGAGGTTTAGGAAGGCTTCACAGACATCACACTTCTTTTTTTGGCTGAAAAGTCAATAGGCTTTTATCAGGTAAGGATCAGTGCAAGTCATTGTAGGCAGAAAAAATTATGTACATCAGGACTAGAATGATAGCCCATTGGTAAGGCATTTACCTTACATTTGACCAACCCAGGGTCCAAACTCACCAGGAGTGATTCTTGAATGAATTGTCAGGAGTAACCCGTGAACACTGGGTTATTGTATGTGGTGTGGTCCTTAAATCAGTGAACAAAATTGTGTGCATCAAAGCACAATGGTGGGACATGTGGATACGCTGGAGGTTGTTAATGTGTTTTGATGTCAATTTCTTTTCCTCTTTCTTTCTTT
>PVKC010014738.1:0-21733 GCA_004027635.1 Crocidura indochinensis | reverse complement strand
AAAGGCAAACTCCTTACCTCCCTGCTGCCTCTCTGGCCCCAATGAGCTCTCTTTAGAGTAAGAATAGGAAATATCCAGAAAATCATGTGTGACTGGACACCAACACACATTTTTTTCATTGATTGCCTATGGTCCATCTTTCTGTCTGTGTTGTATGGCCTATGAATGCTGTTATAAATATCCAAATAGTCCTTGATAAAAAAAATATGCTCTCATCTCTACTTTAGAATATTCACTGAGAGATCCACAAAAATATTATAAAGGTGTAAGTGCATAAAATATGGATAATAATGACAATATATTTTCCAATAAGAGGTTTCCTGATTATTGTTATTATAATATTTGCAAAGCCAAAAACCAATTAATTTATTTACATATAAATTTATTGTGATCCTGCTATACTAAATGCTGATGCCTTGCAAACTTTATTTCCTTAAATGATTAATATAGCTTCTTTATCCTTAAAAATTCTTTAGAAATTAGGTCTATTATATAAAGTTGCTGTGAAGAATATTTTGATAATATATATACAGTGGTTCTGATATGGTAAGTATTCAATAATGCTGATTTTGGCATATATTAAGTACTCAATAATACTATCACAGAGATAGTACAAGGGTTAAGGCATTTACCATACTTACATGAAGCCAACCCCAGTTTGAACCCTGGCATCATAGTCAAACATAGTCATCAACACCATGAGAAGTGAGCATTGAATAGAAAGCCAAGAGAAATTCCTGAAAACAGTCAGCAATGGTAACAAACAGAAATTACACAATATTACTAGGTAGAGATAAGTATATGTTATAATACATTATAATTTTTTATAATTTATTTCAAAATACTTTCAAAGACAAAACCTTGCAAGTAACAACTGAAAATTAGAATTAGGGCTCAACTATGATTATATAAAATAAACCTTTTGCTGCTTTAGTTTAGAATCAAATTACTAAATATTGATGACCATATTACAGGTCACATGTAATGTAGAAAAGAGAGCAATTTCTCAAAGGAAAGCATTTTACTAAAATATAAGCTGTCTTGAGAGTGAAGATTTAAAAATACAAAACTTCACATCTGTGCTATGAGAAAATAAACCCAAGATTTGCGAAAACAGTGAGAGAATCAGAAATAATGTGTTGAACATATAAATGAGGGAACTAATGCAATGCATACTCTTCGGGGGACTGTGAGGGATTGAAAATATTGATTTTGTCTTAAATAGAAAATAATTAATTTAGTTTAAGTTGAAGGTAATAGAGAACAGAGGAAACAAAACTGGAATATAATATATACAAGGTTAATTTGGTAGGTCATAAAAAAGCAGAACATTAAACTTTCACAAGGTAAATATTAAGAAAGCAAAATTTGAATAACTCGCAAGTTGAATAAATAATATATACATAGCATACTATTCAATGGAAGTCTTCAAAAATAATTTTCACTAATGTATCACGGGTATGAAACAGTCTAAAACTAAATGTAACCAGAAAACAATCTTTCAAATAAGCATTTTTTGTTTTTGAATTAAATTGCTGCTAATCCAGAAGTTGTTTCTATAGCATTAAAGTTTCATTTAAATTCAAATATGTATATTAACTCTGACTTTACCTTTGATCTTCTAACATTTTGTTCAAAAGAGGGATGCTCTTAGATTAAAAAATAAATAATAACAGAATTTAAATTGATAATAAGACCTGTCAGCCAACCTCCCTTTGAAATATATCACTTAATATTTCTGAATATCTCTAGTAATTTTATATGGTAAGCAGGGTAGAGATATATATTGTATATGTCCTATTTATGTCTGTATTAGAATAGATTCTCATGTCAACTCAATTTTTATTAATATATTTACTTAAACATCATGATTAAAATATGTTTGTAGTTGGTTTTAATCATAAAAAATTGCACCCCTTCACTAGTGCAGCCTTCCCAAAGCCCACTATCTCGCTCAAAATAAAAATTTTAATTTTAATTAATCTTCATAAGTATATAAGTCTTTGTCTAACTTTTAACATTTCTTTTAACTTTCAATGTACATATAGGAACTGAGAAGATTCAGTAGTGAATGAGTGTTTTCAGTAGCCAATGAGTGTTTTGCTCTGGGTGGACAAAAGAAGTGGAGCCTTTGCTTTTTCCACATCCTAATAAAGGGCTATTATGTCTTTTATTTTGGGAGGCACCTGGTGATTTGAGGGGGACTTCAGGACTCAATCCTGGATGTGCTCAGGAACCATGTGGTGCTGTGAATCAAATATGGATCCCTGCATATGTTTCAGCACTTTGAGCTCTCTATATGAATCCCAACAGCCTTGGTATCTTTAAAGAAGCAGTGCATCCCATTGTCACCACTGTGGCAGTAACTAGGTCATAAAAGAATTTCTAAAATATCTGTATTTTCTTCCTGCATCCAAATCACATAGGTATTACAAAATCTACAGCACAAGCAAAGTAGATTCTTTATATCTGGATCTTAACTTACTTTATTATAGCTCACTCACCAGGTAGAAAAATCATGGCACAAAGACAAGCCAAGAAGACCAAACAGTACTTCTCTTCAGTATCTTGTTCATAAATGTTGACAAGTGATAATTGTTCCCATTTCCAGCTCTTAAGTTACAGTGCAAACAGCCTAGGGACAAAAATAGAGACCCTAAAATGAACTGACTTGCTTTGAATAGTAAGCAGAGAATATAAGACCATGGAAAATTTTGTGAGCCGGAGACTTTTGTGTTAAGCAATAAAGATGAACCTGGTAGGGTATAGTGGTTGGTTTCCCAGGGATTGCTACATGTAGCTTGCTGTTCACAGTATTCATCATGTCCATATTTGTGATGATGTTGGAATGGATAGGTTAGCCACAGGGACATTACACGTGAAACAAGACAGTCAGTGGAGAAGGTGCATAGAGACCAGGGGTTGAGCAGCCTCTTGAATTTCACTGAGCCAGCTCTTTGCTAGCTGAGATTCTTTCCCTGTCATTTTTATTAGCCAGAATTAACAGAACAAAGGCTATTCACCCGAGAGGCAGGATTAAGGTAGTTAAGAGTACTTAAGTCAATTAAACTTCAGTGGGTCCCTAACCAAACATGGGTGGTTATTTTATCATTCAAAAAGTGTATGGGTGGGGGAGAAAAAGCAGAGAGTGATCTAAGAATCAAATACAGGTGTCTACATTAGGGGTTGGAGAAGTAATTATTAAAAACCAGTCAATTGACACTATTATGCTTGTGCCCACTACAGACAGATGACTAAGAAAGATAAAAGAAAAGGCTCTGCTAACCCCCTTAGCCTACAATGTTATAGTCCTTCCACAAAAATAGTACTTTGCTGACCCACTCAGCTTACAGGTCACCTGCAGAGTGAATATTCTGTAAGCTCCAACAGCCTATAGTGTTACAGTTCCTCCATAGAGAAGGGCCCTGCTATCTCCTCAGTCTACAATCTTATAGTCCTTCCACAGAGAAGGGTCCCTCTAACTCTCCTCAACCTACAGTGTTATAATCCCTCTAAAAAGGGAGCTCTGCCTACCCATCTCAGTCTAGATTTCTTTTCCAAGGTCAACTCATACAGATTTTGGTTCTAAAACCCACCTATAGACTGGCTGAATCATTGTTTTCAAAAAGCACAAAATAACTACAATACACACCGTGGTCTTCATAAGACACAAGTAATCCAGTTAAATGCACAGAAAATTCCTACAGGGGACCCATATCCAGAGCTTCCCAAAACATTTAAGTTTCCAAAATTCAAGATATGCACAAGAAAGTGTGTGTGGTGCACATTGGAAGACCACAAGCCATCTATTAAAAATATGCTTAAAGTTCCAAGAAAAGCATGTTTCAAGAATAAAGGGTACATGAAAATCTCTTATAAAAATAATATAAATATGCCAATGTTGGGTCAAGGATGTAGCTCAGTGGTGAGTGCATGCCCACAGGTCCAAAGTTGTTGGTGTCAATTATTTCACTACACATAAACTTATCAGTGGTTCCTTCCCTTGAACATAACTTCAACACTATTGTCTGTAGTTTAAAAGCATACCATGGTCTTAATAGTAAATAAAATGAGAATCTAGAAGTGGAATTTAAAAATCATTGACCATTTTATTAGACAAGCTCAATAATAGCCTTTAATTTGCAGTAGAAATAATGAATGCACATAAAACAGCTTGAATGATACTATAAAATCTGAAGAATAGAGAGGAAAAAAATGAAGAAATGAGAAAGTCCAAAAGGAATGGAGATATCAGTGGGTATAGCTAACATCTAACTGAGTAGAAATGAGAAAATGTAGGGGAAAAAAAGCAGGAAAGGTTAGTTAAATTCATGAGTGTAAACTTGCCAATGTTACTGAGAATTATTTGTCAATGCATCCAAGAAGTTTAACTCAAATCCTAATCTTAAAATTTCATAAGCAGACACATCAGAGTAAACAATTAACTGATCAGGATAAAAATATCTCGAAAATTGCAAAAGCAAAGTGTCGATACATGTGACTTTTCATTAGCCAGAATTGAAAGTTGAAATTAGTTTAGGGGCATGCACAATGTGTAAGACAAAAACTGCAGATCAAGGGGGCCAGGCGGTGGCGCTGGAGGTAAAGTGCCTGCCTTGCCAGCGCTAACCTAGAGAAGGGACCTTGGTTCAATCCCCCAGTTCCCCATATGGTCCCCGTGTCTGCCAGGAGCGACTTCTGAGCGAATAACCAGGAGTAACCCTTGAGCGTCACTGGGTGTGACCCCCCAAAAAGTAAATAAATAAAAAGAAAAAAAAAGAAAAAAACTGCAGATCAATAATTTTTTTCCAGAAAACCATTCTTTCAAAACTGTCAATCAAGAGTAGATACTCCATTATTATGTGTGTATATTTTTACTATGCCATGGAAAATAAATGACTTCTATATAACTTTAAAGTACTTTTAGTGGCATATTTTCCTGATTTTTCCTTTATCACCTTAGTCTAACTATATTAAGTTACTAAAAGATGACACTCAGATAAACTACATTGATTTCTATTTTGTTTATTTTGGGGTTACACTTAGCAGTGCTCAGGTCTTACTCCTGAAACTGTGCTCAAGGATCACTATTGGTGGGGACTGAGGAGCTATATGTGATGTCAGGGTCAGTCTCATGCAAGGTAAGGCAAGTAAGAGTTCTACTTGTAGCTCATTAGCTCTAGACCCTCCAATAAACTACTTAGCAAACCCTGAACAACAAAAAATATAAAATGAGTTTATGAGACACTATGGTAAGTACACTGAGAACTGCATCAATTTTCTTCCTTATATTATAGATCTGAAGTAACAGGAGGTGAAAAGACAAGAAAGGGCACAGAACAAAATCCTAAAACCAGAGGCGAGGTTCTTATCCCAGAGTCTTCTCCCTGATAAACTTTACATCATTTTAAAATGATTAATTATACATGACATTTTCTATTTTTGTAATATATTATTTATATGTAATGTATATCTAGGTAATCAATTATAACCTATATTGTCTGACCTCATTACACAAGCTAAATATATCACTAGAGACATGTGCCTCCTTTTATGTAACTCTATTGAAATATATAGATTAAATATATTTAGAGTGTCCAAAACCCACAAAAACAAATATATTAGAGAGAACATAAACATATTATTAGGTATATACAAAATATAAGAGGATCTGTTTTCAAAAGATAATGTTACCACAAAATTTGAATCCAAGTGATAAAACATACTTTTGACCAGGTTATGTCAAATGACAGTAATAAAGCATAAAATTTCACAGAGTCTACTTATGTGAAATATTTAGGAAAGGGCAACTCTAAGAATTAAAAGTTTCTAGGAATAAATCATGATTGGTGGTGAGGTTAATAAAATTGGAACTGTTTTCTAGGATGGAGATTTTTTGGGGCATGATGCAATGTTCTGCAATTTATAGGCATGATGTTTGCAAGCTAAAATCAATGAACTTTATACCTTTATTGAATGAATGGCAAGTTTGAAATTTATGTCAATACAGCTGTTTATAAAAATAGAATATAGTATAATTAAAAACATTCAGTTTGGGGCCAGGAAGGTGGCGCTAGAGGTAAGGTGTCTGACTTGCAAGCACTAGCGTAGGATGGACTGCAGTTCGATCCCACCGCAACCCATTTGGTTCCCCCAAGCCAGGAGCGATTTTTGGGTTTTGGTCCACACCCTGCGGTGCTCAGGGGTTACTCCTGGCTGTCTGTTCAGAAATAGGTCCTGGCAGGCACGGGGGACCATATGGGACACCGGGATTTGAACCAACCATCATTGGTCCTGGATCGGCAAGTCAAACCCCACTGTGCTATCTCTCTGGGCCCCCAGGAGCGACTTCTGAATACATAGCCAGGAGTAACCACTGAGCATCAAACAGGTGTGGCTCAAAATAAACAAAAAAAAACAAGGTTTTGTTGGATACATAGTCACTTTTAAAAACTGCTAAAATTGCTGTCTAATAAACATATTTGTTGATTAAAATAATATAAAATAAATAATATAATAATTGATAAAGGGGCTGGTATTATCTTAGATGAGTAACAGAAGCTGACATTATATAATATGAGTGTGATATTGTTCCAACTTTATAAAATATAATTAAAATTTAATCCAGGAAGCAACATGTCTTCAGAGCTCTATAAAATAGTTATAATGGATTGGATAAATAATCACTGTTGATGGATTATTCAACAAGATGAGTTTTTTTATAAGACAGATGAGATCAGATTTGTTTATTATACTGTCTAGCATAGATGATAAATATCTTTTTATATTTTATTGCAAAAAGTTATTTTTATCATTTTCTTAAGCTCATTCTATTTTCATTCTAATTTGTTACATTCTCTCTAGTATCAATAGAATTTTATAACTATTCTGAATACTTGTAATTATTTACTTTTCTGATCAAGTCATTCTACTTGGCTCAAAAACTATCCTAAAAATATTTAGGATATTCCAGATGCTGCTGTACTGTCAATCTCTGGTTTGCATGGCTTCATATGCTGGTTATGAAAGGGAGAAGGGATTAGAGAAAAATGAATGGTTAAAATATAAAAGAGCTCTATGAGAATAAAACAAAAAGGCAAGAAATGAAATTTATAAACAGTCATAAAGAAATGGAGGAAAATTATATTTGCAACTCTAATATGTAAGTTGGCATAATTTATTGTTTGCTTTCTCATACAAGGCACGATTTAAGGGTTTTGTTTAGTTGATTTAATTAAGGAATACTAAATTGTCCAGTCTGGAGCAATAATATAGCAGAAATGACACTTTTCATTTGGCCAACCTAGGTTTGTTCCCTAGTACCACATATATCCCTGAGTTCCACCAGGAATGATCCCTAATTACAGAGCAAAGAATAAACCCTAAGCAACACTGAATGTGGACCAAACCAAACAAAAATAATAATAAAATTTATATAATCATACTGTTTTCTTTTTCATGTTTATTTATTTTACTTATTTAGATTATTTACGAAATGCTTTAGAGGTGAGTTGGGTGAGAAACACTGGCCATAAAGAGAAATGAGGTCTCCCACATGCTTCCTTTGATTTGAATACATAAAAAATACCCCATGTTCAGTCCTTTGAGCCTTTTATCCAGCCCTTCCCCTCATGGGTACTTTCTGGCACAGTTGACATTTGTGTTTACACTCTTAGTCTTGGTCCTTTCAGGGGTGTTGACAATAATACCCATGGTGCTGACTAGGGTTTCCACACTTTAATTGCAATGCATGGTAACACACACTGTTTTTAGTAATGGTCTCGCTCAAATTCTGGCTGTGGTACTTATCTGCGATTATTGTGTTACTCACACATGTGCATGTCAAGGGAGCAGTGCTCTTGGTTACCTTGCTTGCACAATATAATTGTAGTGCTTGCTGGAGTTTACACAACATTGTTGTAATGCCAGGGTTTCCAGACAACAGACTCAAGTGGATTCATTTTGTCCAGAACATTAGCAGTGGAGGTGGAACTTGAAGCCTTATGCTTGCAAGACAGATGTTTTGGGCCACTGAGCCATCCTTGGGCCTCTTCAGTTGTTTCTATACTTAAAGACTTCTATAATTGACCAATTTAGAATGTTCTACAGATGTGGCAGTTGAAATAAAAATAGTATTTAACTGATAGCTTATAGCCCATCTTGGAAAATAGCAGCTTCATGGTATTATGAAACATTATCTTTGAACAAGTATGGATAATCAAATGATCAGAAAATGTTGGTGTGCTTTGGGAATTTCCATCATGATCTCACTAAATGAATCTCACTCTACTACATCTTTTCTAAATAAAAGTTATCAAACTAAAGTAATGTAATTTTTTCTTCACTTAAGGTGAGTGATATGAGCATATATACATATATATAATATGGTGAGTAAACTACAAAAAGATAGGTCTGGAGCTCTGTATTCAACTCCCATTGCTACTAGGGCCATTAGACCAGCAAGATGGATTGACAACAACACAAGAGGATCTTCTTATAGTGCTGGAATTCAGAAGTTAAAAATCAAGGTTGGGGGGCCGGGTGGTGGCGCTGGAGGCAAGGTGCCTGCGCTAATCTAGGACGGACCACGTTTCGATCCCCCCGTTCCCCATATGGTCCCCCGTGCTTGCCAGGAGCAACTTCTGAGCAAACAGCCTGGAGTAACCCCTGAGCGTCACCGGGTGTGCCCCCCCCCCAAAAAAAAATCAAGGTTGAGTTTAATGGCAGAGTTCATGCCTTCTGGAAGCTTCAAGAAAATCCCAACTTTCTTCAGATTTCTTTCCCATAGATATCAGTTGATTCACATCTCTTCCTGATGTCCCTCAATTACTGGGTCTTGGCACCACAGTACACAACAGACAGGAAGACAGGATCTTCTAGAATTTATCTTTTTTTTTGTTTTGTTTTGTTTTTGTTTTGTTTTTGGGCCACACTCAGTGACGCTCAGGGTTTACTCCTGGCTATGCGCTCAGAAATTGTTCCTGGCTTGAGGGACCATATAAAACACTGAGGGGATCGTCTGTTGTCTGTCCTAGGTTAGCTCATGCATTCATAAGCCTTACCACTTGCACCATTGCTCCGGCTTCTAGGTTTTATCTTATAGAGACAATACTGGACCTACCTATCTTCAGATCAACATTTTCATCTTAATAATTTTTATCAGCCACATAAGCTTAACTAGTCCTAGGGAAATATTAGGGTACCACTATTTTCTCTACCACAAAGTCTAGCCTAGGCAGATTCAGTCTAAGTCCTTGACCTAGTCATCCATGATGATTATGGGAAAGCAAGATATTTGAATTTTATCAACTCAGAATATGGTTTGTACCATTTCCTGTGGTGGCTTCCTCTCTGCTCTGTGGCTCCTATGTTCTCTTCCCCAACATCACAAACTTGATCTCACAGAATCCAATTCTCTTTTAACTGTTTTCAAGTTCCACCTACTTGCCAAACAAGCCCATTTTTTTCTGGCTAATAGCTATAATTTACATATAATAAACCCAATGAGTAGACAGGATTTCTTTTAATATTTACATAACCCCTGAGGTTCACTTAAATTATGACTTGATTGTTTTTATAAAAGCATTATTTTACTGTGATATTTCAACCATGTTCAAGTGATTAAATATACAAGACTTTATATATGAATATATTAAATATACAAGACTATATATAACAATCTTGCTCTGCACTTGGCACAATGGCTAAACACATGTTTTACACATACCTAAAATAATTTTACATGAATCAGCCAATATTTTTTAAATGTTGTCATTGTACAGAAATTAAAATGCAAGTGCTAATCCAATTTTTCAGCAATTTCAATGAAAAACTGCTTCACACTATCTGAACATTCTGTATTCCTTTGCATTCTCACAGCACCTAAAATGTTACAGATGAACATTTTAAAGTATCAACTTTTATTCCTCCCATAATTCTTATCTTTTCAGAATGCATATATAAATATATACATATTTAAAATAAGCTAACTCAATACTCCAAAGAACTTGGATTAAAATATCTAAAATGAAGGCCTGAGAGATAGCACAGTGGGGAGTGTTTGCCTTGCCAACAGCTCATCCAGGATGAACGATGGTTCAAATCTCAGCATCCCATATGATCCGCCAGCCTACCAGGAGTGAGTTTTATGTGCGGAGCCAGGAGTAATCCCTGAGCACTGCAGAGGTGACCCCAAAACAAAAACATAAAACAAAGAAAAACCTAAAATGAGAGGTTGAAGTGATAGCATAATGGATAGAGTTTTTCTCTTGCTGACCTAGGTTAATCCCACATATCTTTCTTGGTCCCCTGAGCTTGCCAGGAATAAGATTTCTTAGTGCAGAGCCCGGACTAACCCTGAATGCTGTCAGGTGTGGCCCTAAAACAAAAACAAAAAAGAATTACCAAAAAAAATCTAAATTGAGTAAATTTGATGTTTCTGTATTTTGTTTATAAAACAAAACATATAGACTTTAATAAATATTTTCATTAAAAATATAAGAAATAATTTTTCCTAAGTATAGTCACAAAAGGTATTGCAATTGATAACTTTTCAAGATATGAAGCCTTTGTTCAGAAATTTTGAACTGCAAAGATATTTAATCAGACCCACTAGCATTACATAAAACTTAAAAAATCATTTACAATAATACTATGCTTGATATCTAATATAGATATCCCAAAAGGAAATGCACTTTTAATCAACAAATGTGAGTCTTTTTATGCCAATCTTACTGGAGCTGAATAATGCACTTTTGGGCAGATAACTGAATTAATTTAGCAGAAAACATTTTACGAAGAGAAATGCTGTCTAGTAAAATTGGCTATTTAGAAGACATGTATTTCTCCCTAAAGGTTTTGTTTTATTTTATTTCATAGCATCACACATTCCAGATAAGTGTAATTCATTTTATTTCTAATATCAGCTTCCATGTTCTATCTACTGTCTAATACATAATATTCTAGAGATGCTGCCTGTGGTCACTTCAAACCTCATATATATCTGTGCCAGTTTTTAATAGGAAAATTATCAGGAATAGGAGCTTTTAGATGTCACCTTTTCAGCTACTTGCTACAGGTCATTGCCATTGCTTTTTCCCTTATCAAATTGAATCAGACAGTGACGATAATCTGATTGCATACAGTTGGAGCCTGCAGAAATATCTCTGCTTTCTGACCTCACTGGTATTCATCTTTTTCAGCCAACATCAACTTTCATTAAGGAACTTAGCTGCAAGGCTTATTCACAATAGAGGTAGGGAAAATGGCAAAAGCAGAACACAAAATTTCTTGAGTTACTTCAGTAGCATCCATTTAAACCCATGATACCTCAAAATAAATTTCAAATAGCACTAGTTAAAAAAAGCAGTTATAAGAAGTTGCTTTCTCCTAATATACATCTTTCTTGACATGTCCAATAACAGCCTTTTTCATCAACCTTTTCACTAAACAGGGATAAAAGTATGGAAGGGAAAGATCTGTTCAAATTGTAAAGTGCCCTTCAACTATAACCTAAATATCTATCTACAGTTATACACAGATTTTAGTCACAATAAATTCATATTAACTTTGTTATTATGTTATCTTAATACTAGCATTTAGAGTCAGTATTATATGTTTACATTAGCAGTTTTCATCCATCTATACAAGCAAAAGTCTTTGAAGTCTGCACCCAATCCTGGTTCAGTCCAGTTCTTTCTCAAGATTCCTCTCATTTTTGCCCTTTTACCCTGAAATGTCCCTTCTGTTCTTTTTCATGTCAGGAAAATCATTGTTCTTTTGACTTAAATTAAGTCATAATTTCTACAATAATATGTCTGCATTCCAGTATTTATTAAATCTTATGGATAAAGTGACTTTTCTCCCTCTCTTTACAGAGACAGGAACCATTTACCAAGAGATAAAGCAGCTCACAACTATTCTTTAGAAACAATTATTAAATTTTAGAACTTTGAGGGAATTTCTTATTAATCATGGACATAAGTTGAAATGAAACTCTGTGAACCACAATGAGTAAATTATAATAAAACATGGATAACACATACACAAAACTGACCATCTGCTAATAGTTTTACCTACAACTATTATTTCTCTCACTGAGATTATTGGTATGTATTTTACATTTTTATAAATTGAAGCCCACACAATTTACTTTTATACTAGTGAAGGAGAATGTTAATCTCTAAAAAACTATCTTAATATCTTAAACTTCAGATAATATTTTAAACTTAATATCTTAAATATCTCAATCTTAAACTTAAACTTAAGTTTCAGACAATATCCTAAACTTTGGAGTCACTAAAATAGAGTATAGATATTCTAGCAATATGTAAATTAAAGATAGCAACTTTCATGTTATTTCTAAAAGTACTCACAGAATTTTTATAATATACAGACAGTAGATAGTTCAGTGATAAGGATTTTAATATGTTATTTTCATGTGCAACTTTTATACTAAATTTATGTTAATTTGTTGGGGCTTTTTCTATATATAGGATTTTTCAATATATGCTAAATAAGTTTTATACATAGTCAACCAAGATAATGGGAAAATTACTTTTGAAGTAAAGAATAAAAAGACGGGAAAGTGATTGATGGCCAAACAGCATTTACTTCTTCCATTTCATTAACTCTATATAACCCTGAATGGCATTTACAGTGCATTTAACTCCTTTCCTCTGGTGCTTTCCAGGTGAATGCTTAGAAGCTCTGCTACCTTAAGTCTGTACCAGTGACATGTCATTTTGTACTTTGACATACAACAGAATTTGAATTTTCAATCAACCTAGCACATGAGACTTGTTCTTAAAATTGTTGACAATCCTGATTTATTTCTTCTAGTTTTCAAGGTACCTATTTTCTTTGCTAACTTATTTTAAACATATTTCTTAAATTTATTTAATTTAGGAATACTTTTCTGACTCCATTCTTTTCTTAACAAGATGATTTTTGTTGTTGTTCTTGTTGTTTTGTTTTGTTTTGGTATTTGAGCCACAACCAATAATGCACAGGGATTACTCCTGGCTATGCACTCAGAAATCGCTCCTGGCTCGGGGGACCATATGCGACGCTAGGGGATTGATCTGTGATCTGTCTCAGACTAACACAAGCAAGGCCTTACTGCTTGCATCATCATTCCAGCCCCAACAAGATGATTTCTTATGTGATCTTCTGTAGAGATAGATTTGTCTTGAAATAACTATTCAACTTGCTTATATATATTTTTCATTGTGGATCACTAGTTGAAAGATATAGCATACATTGCTCACATAATTATTTTTCTTTGTATATTTATATTCAGGAATAAATCAAACCTTTTGAATATCACAAGCCAGGGCCTGAATGATAGTACATTTGGTAGGGTGCTTGTCTTGAATTCATTCGAGAAATAGGCACCTGGAAACCTAGAGAAGTAAAATCCCAGCACATGCACCTGCTGTGTTCTCTCAAGTCTACAGGGAGTAAACCCAGAGTACTACCATGTATAGCACAAAATCTAAATGAATACATGAACCAGACCTTCATTGCTTATAATCTCTCCTTAGCAAATAAGCACTTTTATACTTTAGCAAAAGTGAATGTGAATAGGGGAGGAAAAAAAAGCAATGTTCCCTCTTCTCTGATAGTTACTTGGTACCAAGAAATAAAAGGTAAATAAACAAAAACAGATATGTTAATGAGCACTTCAAGTGTATTTGGGAGATAGCCAGGGGGATTAAGTAATCAAGAGAATCCAAATGTGAATATTTATAAGGGAAGATACATAGAAGGGTTAGGTAGATTCCTTAGTGAGACAATCAGTGAATTTTGAGTAACAACCAGGAATCTTATAGAAATGAGTGAGAACTATGAGAATTTCAGACCATATTTTTCTGGCGAAGTGTTGGCTTCTAAGCCCTTCTCCACTGAGGTAAGCCAGTTCTCTGAGGTTGGTAATACTTCTGGGAAAAGAGGTCAATGGCAACTGAGTTCCTCTTTAAGAATTTATTATTCAACAAATAAGGAGGGTTAAAGACACTATTAGAGGAATGATAAAGCACTAGTGCATGCAGCCATCCCAGATTTAATTCTCAGCATTCTAGATAGTTGACTAAGCCCTGTGAAAAATGAATGCTGAGCACAGCTGAGTATGGCCCCACACAAAAGCAAAGCAAAACAAAAGCAAACCCTCCAGTACTTGTCATGTGTGTGCATGTATTCATGTGTAGATGTGTGCATAAGTGTGCAAATGTTTAAGTGCCTGACACTCAGATTAACCAAAATTTTAATGCGGCACCTTACAAAGTAGAATATTCTGTTCCCTTTTACACGCATCATGAATAAGTGGCTTATTTTTACATAGAGTATACAAATATTCCTTTTAGAAATTCAGTATAGAAACGTGAATATTGTTAGTTAGCATACCAGAAGAGATCTGGCACTTACTTTATATACACAGCAGTTTTAGCTTGTAATCAGTAAAAAAGAAACATATGTCAGATATTCTAGCTTGCTAAACTACCTTTTTTTCCTAAATTTAGATAAAATTCTGAGTACCATCATCCACTTTTCTAATTTTTTTTACAGAAGCCATACATAGTAGTGTTTGAGAGGGATCACATATGATATTTATCATATGTCATGTTAGATACATAAATGTAAGATGCATAAGCCATGTATCTTAAACTGAAAGAAATTTTACGTGGCAGATAATAATTTTACAAATAAAGGAAAAATCAATGAATTCTATGCTTTGTCTAAGGTTCCATATTGGACTAAGTATAGTAGCCAGATTTTCTAATTGTGTTTATTATTTTTCTTCATTCCTACTTGCATGAGTAAAAGTGAGAGTTCATGTTTTGTATATAAAGTAAAAAGAAATAACAAAATGTACAAAAACATTAAAATAAACCTGAAAAAGTTTAGTCAGTCAGTAATTAAGTTGAAAACATTTTGAAAAATAAAAAAATCATTCAAAGATTTGATATTTTTGACACTGTCGAGAAACAAGATTTAGAGGTTAAGCATATACTTGCAGAATCAACTCAGCATTTAAAATATTTGTTAAAAAGTTAAAATAAAGTAAAAGTACCACAATTTCTTTAATTAATTTTATTTGGCATATAATTTCCTGACATTCATTTATATTTTAACTTGAATGTAAAGAAAATAATTTCAGAGCCAAAATTCATTTGTTATTCACTTTGAAAAGAAAATCAGGCTTTCAGCACTTAGGAAACAAGTTTGACCATATGTCAAGCATGTCTTTAATGTGGACATCTGTCTTTCTGCTGTGCAGAACATAAATACAGCCCACATGATTGGGTCCAGATGGTGAGCTGTTTCAGATACCATGGATCAAATACATCACTGAGCCCAAGTGCCCTGCTTCCCGCTGAAAGATTTCTTGTGAAAGACTTCCTAGGAAATGAGGAATTGAACTTTCATAATTCCATAAGACCAAGAAAGAGATGTAATACCATTGCTGTTTAAATGTTTGAAATGTTTTTTTCCTCTCACATAATATGTTGAACGTACATGTAAATATAACTGATACTGTTAAATTTGTACTGTTATTTTCTATGGTCAAGATGCTTAAAAGTATCCTATTATTACACAGATTTGGGAACTAATAAGAGATTACTTTCAAGTAAGTATCATAAACTTTGTCACCTTTTAGAGTTTTTGAAAACTCACAACATGATTTGCTCAATGTAGGTGTATCATCACATTTATACAGAAATTTAAAGCAAGACATTTTAATCTACATATTTCCCTAAAGGAATAATATAATTTATTATATATATAAATAATTGACATTTTTCATGAAAGAATGTTAGAATAAAGTGATAAAGAAAAAATTAGAAAAATAAAGAGAATGAGGAATATTTTTAAGATATTAACTTGTCATGCTGTTACCATGTTTTTACTTTAAAAGTTTTGAATTATTGGCTTAATATTTTGATTCAAAAGGAGGAATAAATCATTGATATACCAAAAATCAGTTGCTATAATCAGTTCACAGAGGTGTGTTAACTTGAAAGAGTAGGTTCAGATGAGGGGTTTTGTAAAAAAAAGTATATATATTTTGTAAAAAAGTAAACATTTGAAGCAGCTATGAGGAAATTCAAGTAGAGGAGATTATACTCCCTAAATTATATAGATCATTTCTATGGAAAAAAAATCTCTTACTCATCCTTCAGAGTTAAGTGCATTACCACAGTGTAAGTACAGACAAAAGAACATGCCAATATATAAATTAAATGATGTGACTTTAAATTTTTCTAACAGCAGGTTTTTTTCTGAGTTACCAATACATAATAAAATAAATGTATATAATTGTAGGCATGAATACACATTTATAGATATTTTGGGGGCCACATCCATCAGTGCTTAAGATCTATTCCTGGTTTTGCATTCAAAGATCACTCCAGATTGTTCTTAGAAGACAAAACAGGGTACTAGGTATCAAACTGGGTCATCCATGTTCAAGGCAAGTGCCTCATCCATTGTACTATGTTTCTCCAATCAATGTTCAGATTTTATGCCATAATCTTATTTTCTACAGATCAGGTAAAATATTTCATAGGTTGGCATTGCTTTTAATTAATTAGAAATTCTTCTTAAATTGATATTATTCTTCAATTTGTCTTTAATTATACTTTAATTTGACCTTACTCTTAATATGATGAAATACTTTCCTCGTTCTCTCTCTTCATATAAATATATGCATATATATACACATATAGGTATAAATCTCTGTATGTATATACAAAATATAAACCTAGATGTTTAAATGTAATACATAGTTCACTAAGTTCAAAAATTTTTATATTATTTTCTACATTAAGATTTGAGTAAAATTGGAAAATATTATTGAAATTGTTTTGAAACTCACAAATTTCAAAGTTAAGATTATTACATCAACACTATTTAGTTGAAGATACTTGGTTTAGAAAGATTCAGGATTTCGTTTTTGTTCCTACATTACAACCCATATGGACTTATAATATGCCACAGTAGAGATTCATAGGTATCTAGAAAAATAGTTATTTCCTACTGATGAGTTCAATGATGTCAAATATCTAAGAATAAACTTAAATATTCAATTATCTTTCTATAATCTAGAAATGACTGATCACAGTGGCACAATATTAAATATTTAATGTATATTGTACTGGAAACATAGTACAGTGGGAGGAAACTTGACTTGCACATTGACAACTAAGTTTGATCCTCAGCATCCCTTACTATCTTTTCTTTGGGGGGGGGGGGTCACACCCTGCAGTGCTCAGGGGTTACTCCTGGTTCCATGCTCAGAAATTGCTCCTGGCAGGCACAGGGGACCATATGGGGCACCGGGATTCGAACCGATGACCTTTTGTATGAAAGGCAAAAGCCTTACCTCCGTGCTATCTCCCGGGCCCCCCTTATTATCTTTTTGGGTTTTTTTTTTTTGTTTGTTTGCCTGTTTTGTTTTGTTTTGGCCACACTCGTTTGATGCTCAGGGGTTACTCCTGGCTAAACACTCAGAAATTGCCCCTGGTTTGGGGGAACCATATTATCTTCAATGCACTGACATGAGTAATATTGAGTGCAGTCTGGAATGGCCCTGAGCATCACAGGGCGTGGTCCCAAAACAAACAAAACAATGTGATATATACAACTCCTCAAAATTGGGGAAACAGTTAGCAAATAATTATTATGATGAAAATTATAAAACATTAAAGAAATAAATTTCAAATAAATGCAAAGAAATCCATTCAGGTATTAGACAAAATGCCAATTTCCTTCAATTTGCTATATAGATTTTATTCATCATTCCAATTTCTTCATTTTTTTTGCAATTTATATATTTAGGAAGATATTAAAATATCTTGAGGTTCAAACTGATATAAATAATTGTATTCCCAAACTATATTTCTTGTTTTTGCTATGATACTAAAAATCTTTTGTTTTATTTTTAATCAAATATTTCTAAGTATGGATACATTTCTGATAAAATTTTTGTTAAGGGTTATCTGACATAACTTATCTGCTTAAATTTATTCTATTTATCAAATCATTTCTTATAAAATGAAAAGTAACTATTATACACAGAATGCTCCATGAACTAGTCTATTTGTTTTTACTTATTGCTTTGTTACTTATCAAAACTCTGTGGCTTCAATATTTTGATGAAAACAAGAGTCTAGAAATAGAACAAGTTGAACATAAGCCACATTCAAACAACAGAAAATATTACTGTGAGATAGTCCCCATCAACTCTGCTTCTCTGATTCCTCACACACTTTTTTACTACAGCTATTATCACACTGTGTTGAAATGAAGGATGCTTTATTTTCTCTACTCTCCATTCTACTCCAATAACCTGTGAAGAAGAAGCTGTCTTATTCAGTATAATAGCATGTATCATGGGGGTTGTTCTGATTCTTTTGGTTACACATTTGGTGTACAATGTTAGATACTAGTCACAGTTATTGATGCTTCAATTATTCGTAGTTTGAATGTTCATTTTCAATCAATCCTAAAATAGTTTTAGCAAAGCACATAATAAAATTCAAGATATAATAAAATGTAAGGCATTTTTAGTACAAAAATAACTGTCTTCAATGACATTCCCCAGAGGATTAGGGATATTTTTAATGAATATTTTAAGGAAAACCCAATAAACCTAGAAATTTTATTCCTATCTATAGTAATTATAGTTTATTTGGGGGGATTGGGACCACACCTAGTAATGCTCAGGGATTATTCCTGGGTATGCGCTCAGAAATCACTCCTGTCTTGTGAACCGGAGATCAAGCCGCAGTCCATCCTAGGTTAACTTATGCAAGACAAGTGCTTACTGCTTGTGCTACTGCTCCAGCCCTGTAATAATATATTGCAAACTCTGAAGTGGACACAGAAAATTATAATTATTAATTCTCAATTTACTTTACATAAACATTCATAATCTTTTCAGCAAAAATTTGATTTTAATTAAAATTTACTTGATTCCATTAAAATTATAAAAATAAAAAAATAGTTTGAAAGCTAAATAGAATGGTAACTTAGAAAACCAGAAAAAAGAAGAAAAAATTTGGGCCTAACCTGGTGATGCCAGGGGTTACTTCTGTCTATGGACTCAAAAATCGCTCCTGGCTTGTGGGACCATTCAATCCCCTGGGGGATTGAAGAGCAGTCTTTCCTAGGTCAGCCACATGCAAGGCAAATGCCCTACCACTGCACCACCACTCCGAATGCAAAAAAAAAAAAAACAACCAAAAAATTTAATCTACCAACATACTTTTGTATATGAGAGTTTTAAATCTATTTAGTTGTTATTTAATCATAAACCAATATATCAAGTTTATTGAATGATTTCTTTAACTATTTTGTCTCTTTAGGCTTTCAAAGAATTTTCCCTAAAGATAAATAAATTTTAACATTTTTATAATACTCAGCTTGTAATATAGTATAAATAATAGTAATAATAATAATAGTAACAGATATAATAGTAATAATAACTGTAATAGTATAAATAAATACATAATAATATAAACCTTATAACTTATAGTTAAATAATAAATCATTTGCTTAAGTAAATTTGTAATAATGATTCAGAATTTTGCTTAAAGACAATCAGCAAAGGTACTTACCTATTAAATTCTTCTAAATTTATTTCTAAAGGTAATGTCTGTAATACAATCTTATGATTAATTCAACATATATTCAAGTGTATTATTTAATCAAATGGGCTAGGATCTGAGAACATTACAATGGCAAAAGATCCCAAAATTAATAATGATAAAAGATCAAATTTTATGGTAAGAAAACTAATTAATAAGGATAGAGGATAAAATTTTATGGTAAGAAAACTAGTTGTGAGTTATATTAAAAATACAATCAGGGTTAGGGTTAGGGATAGCACAGAGACAACAGAGACAAAGGTACATTCTAGAATGCTGTCAGTCTGTTCAATATATTGTGCCAGATGGTACCCTGTGTAACTCTAGGTGGGTATTACTGAGTAAACTGGTATGGTCTGGGTAACACTTTATACCACAGGGCCAGATACAGTACTTCAATTAACTGTCACATTGAACTGTTAGTCTCTCCTGAAGACCTCTTGGGAGTCTACCACACACACACACACATACACACACACGCACACAAACACAAACACACACAAACAATGCAGGAATGTATGTTCTGAGGAAAATACCCATAATGATATTCAAGTTCACAGAAAATGTCACGAGTAGTCTTTAAAGAGAATAGATTTTTTTAAATGGACGTTGTGCTAAGGCATTCGAACTAGAGAATTAAGTTTAGTCAATACTCATATATGCTAATTTTCCATCAAGACTATTGACTTTCTTTAAACAGTCTACCGAGGTGTGACCTGAATGCTAATCATAACTCATAAGATTAACAATTGCTAGTTGTCAGTGTTCTCTGTTAACTGTCAGGAAACTTAAAAACTTTATTTTTATATCAATGAATACATGTCTTTCACACATTTCTATCTCTCTCTCTTTATCTCTTACTCTCACATACATAACACACACATATAAAAGCCTATGTTTGAATTTTATTTTTCTAAGCAACAAACAACATGGTAGGTTGCAGTTTTTGCCTATTTAAACACAGGCATATAATTAATTTAGAGAGTTCCTTTGGTAGCACACAATAGCATGCAAAATATTCTATGAATATGGAATCTATTCCTTAAAATTTATATGTAAATTAAAAATAAAGATTTAATTGGAAATCATTTTTAGACAAATAAAATATTGTTATATTTGAATATTTTCTAGAGAATTCCTGTTTAGAAAGTGCCAGAAATCAAGTTCTAAGCTTATTCCTAATTGATAGGAGCAATTGAAGGAGGAACTTTGGTAAAAAAACAAACAAACAAACAAAAAAACCATGTTTATAAATGACTTCAGATGTTATTGCTAACTTTGAATAAAGACAGCTAGAGAGAGTAAAAGACGGATTATTCATGCATAAACAATATTTAAAACTTGTTTCTCACTGTATTCACTATTACTCTGCATCACAGAGTTTTAATAAGTACTGTGGATTTATCCCAATAGGTAAAATATTTAAAATAAAAAAGGAAATTACTGTAACATTTTATAAAGGAATTTTCTAAAAACTAAATTTATGTTTTCATTTACTTAAAATAGCTAGAATTCTATAAGAACTGTACTTGACAAATTGATTACAAAGCATTTCACTTTATGTAGGTTTCACAAAATTTCAATAGAGGAAAAAAATATTAAGCAGGAAATCATTGAACATTTTCAATTAAAACCAATAGAGATATGTAGAAAATTTAATTGTAAATGCTCGAGCATTTTCATAAAACATACTTCATAACTGTTTTGGTAATTGATTACCAAAATATCCTGGCTGTTGGAAGATATATTTTATAGACCTTCTATAAATATTTTTTTTTTTTTTTTGGTTTTTGGGTCACACCCGGCTGTGCTCAGGGGTTACTCCTGGCTCCATGCTCAGAAATTGCTCCTGGCAGGCACGGGGGACCATATGGGGCACCGGGATTCGAACCGATGACCTTTTGCATGAAAGGTAAACGCCTTACCTCCATGCTGTCTCCCGGGCCCCCTTTTTTTTTTCTATAAATATTTTGATTACTCTATATTCTGAGCCAAAATAGAAGAAAATAAAAAGGACTAAATATTGTAATATTTAAAATAGGGAAAGTATCACAAAGTAATCATAGGTATAAGAAATTGCTGAA